>CAUYQU010010603.1:0-49764 GCA_963574635.1 Cheracebus regulus | reverse complement strand
TATTTTATCATGAAGTCTTTGCCCATGCCTATGTCCTGAATGATATTGTATAGGTTTTCTTCCAGGGTTTTTATTCTGTCAGGTCTTATGTTTAAATCTTTAATCCATCTGGAGTTAATTTTAGTGTAATGTGTGAGGAAGGGGTCCAGTTTCAGTTTCTGCACATGGTTGGCCAGTTTTCCCAACGCCATTTATTAAACACGGAATTCTTTCCCCATTGCTTGTTTTTGTCAAGTTTGTCAAAGATCAGATGGTTGTAGATGTGTGGCATTCTTTCTGAGGCCTCTGTCTTGTTCCATTGGTCTGTATATCTGTTTTGGTACCAGTATCATGCTATTTTGACTACTGTAGCCTTGTAGTATAGTTTGAAGTCAGGTAGTGTGATGACTGTTTTTGTTGTTGTTGTTGTTTGTTTGTTTTGTTTTTTGCTTAGGACTGTCTTGGCTATGCGGGCTCTTTTTTGGTTCCATATGAAGTTTATTCCAATTCTGTGAAGAAAGTCAGTGGTAAGCTTGATGGGGATAGCATTGAATCTATAAATTACTTTCGACAGTATGGCCATTTTCAAGATAGTGATTTTTCCTAACCATGAGCATGAAATGTTTTTCCATCTGTTTGTGTTCTCTCTTATTTCCTTGAGCAGTGGTTTGTAGTTCTCCTTGAATAGGTCCTTCAACATCCCTTGTTAATTGTATTCCTGGGTATTTTATTTTCTTTGTAGCAATTGTGAATGGGAGTTTTTGCTCATGATTGGGCTGTCTGTTATTGGTGTATAGGAATGTTTGTGATTTTTGCACATTGATTTTATATCCTGAGACTTTGCTGAAGTTGCTTACCAGCTTAAGGAGATTTTGGACTGAGATGATGAGGTCTTCTAAATATACAGCATCTACAAAGAACTTAAATTTACAAGAAAAGAAAACAAACCCATCAAACAGTGGGCGAAGGATATGAGCAGATGCTTTTCGAAAGATGACATTTATGCAGCCAACAAATATGAAAAATGGCTCATCATCACTGGTCATTAAAGAAATGCAAATCAAAACCACATTGAGATACCATCTCACGCCAGTTAGAATGCCAATCATTAATAAGTCAAGAGACAACAGATGCTGAAGAGGATGTGGAGAGATAAAGACATTTTTACACTGTTGGTGGGAGTGAAAATTAGTTCAACCATTGTGGAAGACAGTGGTATGGCGATTCCTCAAGGATCTAGAACTAGAAATACCATTTGACCCAACGATCCCATTACTGGGTATATACCCAAAGGATTATAAATTATTCTATTATAAAGACACATGTACACATATGTTTATTGCAGCACTGTTCACAATAGCAAAGACTTAGAACCAACCCAAATGCCCATCAAAGTTAGATGGGATAAACAAAATGTGGCAGATATACACAATGGAATACTATGCAGCCATAAAAAAAGGATGAGTTCATGTCCTTTGCAGGGACATGAGTGAAGCTGGAAACCATCATTCTCAGCAAACTGACACAAGAACAGAAAACCAAACACCCCATGTTCTCACTCATAAGTGGGTGTTGAACAATGAGAACACATGGACACTGGGAGGGGAACATCACACACTGGGGCCTGTGAAGTGGCTGAGGGGCTAGGGGAGGGATATCAGAGGGCAGGGGCACTGGGGAGGGATAGCATTAGGAAAAATACCTAATGCAGATGATGGGGTGATGGCAGCAGGGAAAAACCATGGCACATGTATACGTACATAACAAGCATCCATGTTCTGCACATGTACCCGAGAACTTAAAGTATAATAAATATTTTTTTTAAACTGTGAATGCCAGTGAAGAAACATGCTTCCAGAATGAAGCACTTTCTTTCTTTTTACGAGGTCACTGTGACAGAGATGAGACATTTGATTTCAATACCCTTAATTAACTTGCATGGTATTCTGCTTTGATGTCACTAATTTTTTACTAGCAATATTTGCCTACCTGTTACTTTGAATGTTATGACAACTGAATTATTTTTAACCAACTTCCTTATGAAAGTGTAACACAAATATACATGGTATGGTTTTTAGTTTTGTGATCGGACACTGTATGATATTAGTAGTCACGTCCTGCAACCCCAAATATTTTGTGTACCAGCCCTGTGTTTGCTTGTTTATAACTTGGCACAGTGAAAGTCTACTCATGAGTATTTAATAAGTCTTTGCCTGTATCGCCACCTGGATTATAAGTTACAAGCACAAAACTGTCTTTCTTTTCACTATTCAATTCTTACTGCCTAACCAAGAGTGTGGATTAGCCACTTAGTGTTTGCTGAAGAAATGCTTGAATGAGCCAAATCGTTGTAAATGATCCAGTTGATTTGCTTCCTACAGACCTGGATTTTGAGTCTCTCTATTTTTTTTACTTTAATAACTTTAGACTATTTCAATGATTTTCTTTAACAGTAAGAAAGATAGATACATAGATGATAGATGAGTAGATAGATAGATAATAGATATAAATGTGATATTTATCCATGATATGGTTTGGATCTGTGTCCCAACCCAAATAGCATGTCAAATTGTAATCGCCAATGTTGAAATTGCAGCCTGGTGGGAGGTGATTAGATCATGGGGGAGGTTTCTAATGGTTTAGCGTCATCCCCTTTGTACTGTCTCACGATAGAGTTCTTATAAGAACTGGTTGTTTAAAAGTGGGTGGCACCTCCTCCCTCCCTCTCTCTCTTTTTCCTGACCATGTGAGATGCTTGCTCCCTCTTTGTCCTCCACAATGATCCTAAGTTTCCTGAGGTTTTCCGAGAAGCAGAAGCTGCTATGCTTCCTGGACAACCTGCATCATCATGAGCCAACTGAACCTCTTTTCTCTATAAAGTACCCAGTTTCAGGTATTTATTTATAGCAGTTCAAGAATGGATTAATACAACCCGTTTCAACCCATTCTAGATGAATAAATATATGTATTTTTGGTTTTATATGTGTGCTTGCAACTTGCTAACAAATAGTTATATTTTTAAAGTCCAGCTGTACTTGAAATAATCAAATAAGTGGATACAAAGGCATTTTCATTTTAACCACTATAACTACAGATGCTGGTGTTAAATTCCTGAAAATAATCTCTTACGTCTCTTTAAATCCATTAGAATACAAATGACAAGTGAGTCCTCTGACATGTCTTTTGATGTCCTTAGAATGTATTTATCTCTTTCTCAGAGAGCTAATTATTTATTTTGTCCTTAAATTTCCTTTTAGAAATATATTAATATATATTCTTTTTCTTTCTACTGCTTGAACTAATTTGTAGGTTTTCCATGAAACATAACAGCTTCGATTTGGTGAATGGCTTATCACACAAATTACAAAATATAAATTTTGCTTTGAGGTTTTTGTCTCTCCCTGGCCCTAGTTTAAGAATTCTTATCATGATTTATTACTTCTCCCAATTTCTTTTTACCTCCACTTTCCCATTTATTAAAGTCTTTACAGTTTTACTTTCCCTTCTAAATATCTTTCTTCTCACCACAAATCAACTGTTTTAATACACTAGTGAAAGGACAGGGAGAGCGCCCTAACCCTGGAGAGGAGTAACAGCCTGAGAGATTAGAGCATTATATGAGAAATTTGACGATTAGAAAATCAGCAGATGTTTTTCTCACCAACAAGTCTCAGGAGCGTGGCTTGACCCAGGAGCCTTAGTACAAGGTCCTGGGATTTGCCGGTGGTGAGGAAAAACATGCAGTGCCTTGGGACACTTGCCTGTTTAAATCAGTGTTGCCAATCATTGCCTTTGCCCTGATGTTTTAAATATTGACTTCCATATTTGCAAGCAAATGTTCTTAATTTCTAATGCAGTTAGTGAAGTCTGGATCTATTTTGTCCCAAGCCCTTTAACTGGCATACTGAGAAAGGAATTTTAAGAATCTAAGTATGTAAAAGCCAAATTGTTCTCTCTCCTTCTCTCTCTAAACTTACACACACATACACACACACATACACAAACACACACACACACACACACACACACGAAGAAATAAGAGTCCAGAGAGTGTGAGTCATTTACCCGTTATCACAGTGGATGGGACATCTTCCCTGCCTCTCATTACATACATGCCTACAGCCCCTCAGGAAGAGCAGAGGTTAAGAAAAAGAGTCTGGCTCCCTGATCTCCATTAGAGTAACTCCACCAACCAGAAGATACGATTGAAAATATAAATTCAGGTATTCAGATTTCTAACAGGATCATCTGGAGATTTAAATGATTTTTTATGATTAATTATGATGATCTAAATAAATACTTACGTTAATTATATTTTGGCCATATGGCAAGAGTCATATGACTTTCAACTGTTCCTGGCTAATCAGCATGTTCAGCAGAACCCCTGAAGATAGAAAAATATATCAACAGGTAAATAAAACCTCTCCATGTTTATGATACATTGAAATTAGAAGCAACAGGAAAAAGAAAATGAATGGAAGTAAATGACTCAATTGAACAATTAGAAATATGGCAAAGTTCTGCTGTAAACATGCTTTGGGTTTTGTTTTTCTGTCTTTGTTATTTTTCTTTGCTGCACCTGAGCAAAAGTAGGATTACCAACCACATATGAGGTGCGATCCTTCTTATATACACTATGACATGAAGATGGTAAACCCAATAGAAACATGAATCAAACAAATGTATACACTATGAATTCATGATGCCAAATTGAACAATTAAAAGTTTAGAAGAATTAGTCTTCCACACTTTTTTTTTAAATTGTAATTGCAAATAATGTACTTTATATTATACTGTAAGATATGGTAATGACTAAATCAAGTCTCAATATAGGATAATGATATAAGATTACCCAAATAATACCTGTATTAATAATAATGCCTCTACCTGCTATCAATGATAAAAAGAGTGTGAATGAGAAACGTGGTTAGCTCAAATAAGACAAATAATAAGATAAGTACTTTGTGATAACCGCAATGTTTTACATTTAGCATATTGGGTATATTGGATATTATAAAAGAAAATGAAAAATTCTAATTATGAGATAAAACTACACAGATAAGTGATATCAGAAAATGGGAAATAAAAAATATAAAGTAGTCTTGTCACTCGAAAAATAAAAGTTTTAATTTTTCTTTTTTCTTCATTTTTAATGTTCATAGATAAGATAGTTAATATTTAACGTGATATTCTTGAGGAAAGTTGAATTACAAGAATTTTTAAATTTGCATTATAGATTCCAAACTACTTTGGAATATTCTCCACACATTTAAATGACATCTTTTCCAAAACACCATGGCTTTAGAGATAAAAAGGGTTTGACAGAGTGCTATTAATTATGAAATTTTCACAATTATTTTTTTAAACCAGCTGGAATTTTTATAAGTAATGTATTAACCTCATTCAATGAATCTGGATAGTAAATTATCTCTTACACTTGTTTTTTTTTTTTTTTTTTTAACAAAAGCTAATGGTACTTGTGGAACTTCATTAATCTGAGTCCATCAGAAAACACTTGTAATGTTAATGAAAATCTGAGTGCCATAGATAAAACACAGCAAATGAATTTCTTCATGTTATGAGAGCAATATCAAGCACAATGTGAATGCTGCTGTTAATTCTTGTTTTCCATTATTGCTGCAAAATGCTGTTAAAATCATTTGTGAATTCAAAATAATTAAATCTTTTGACCTACTCAAAAAAAAAGATCCCCCAAGACATAGCTTCAAAAATCTAATTTTCCTTCAAACTGTTGTATATTTGAGGGCTTTAATTAATTCATTAGTTTATTTAATATGATGAAATTAATCTTGATTTTGCATTTCATTTTAATAACTTTGATAGCTTAAGAACTGCTTTTGATCTTATGATAATTTTGCCTGAGATGTGTTATTATCTTGAAGGAGTTCTTCAATTCCCATTTGCAAATAGTCTCAGAATTTTCAAGTGTTTGCCTGTTGAGCACAAACACATTTAAAGGTAAAAGTAGCAAAAATGCAGGCAACCACAAATAAACACATTGAAAATAAGTACAAAAATGTGTTTCTAAGCCTCTGTATTTTATTTTCTTATGGACTTCACCTCTTCTTGGAGAAGAAGTGCTAATGTGAAACTCCAAGGCTTCCTCCAGGAGACCTCTTTGATGCCTCTTTTAAAGTATATTATTCAGACTAGAGTGAGCAGCTGCTCCTGTGCCAAGCTGTGAATGGTTCTGAAAGCTTTCCTCTACAAACCACTCATCTAACTCTCATAGTTCAAAATAATCATGCTTTAGTTAAGGCCTTAAAATATCCCCATTAAAATACATGGGAATTAATTGACAACGAGGTGGCAGGTAGAGGGAGATTAGATTAATCCAAAAATCTCCAAAATATTTTTGAAGGTTTTTACGTGTAACTTTTATTCATAAAGTTTGAAACTTAATTCCACATTAATTCATTCATTCACAGATATTTCCTTATATGGACCAGGCACTATTATTCTTATAATAATGGTTCAGGCACATATACCAGGAGAACATTCTGCTCTGCTGTGGCCTGATGAAGACTTTTGGGTTTCCTGAAGCTCTCACTACTTACCCCACTGAGTGTCACTTAGCCTCCTCTGCTTTGTATTGTGCATTGCATGGGATAGCCATCTCCTCCACCCATGGTGTGTCAGCTACTGGAGGGGGTGATTTTATTCTACATACAGCACTGATCAATGTCTCACTGTGAAGTTTCAGAGGATGCTGATGGGATCCTGAGGATTCTGGGCAGTGTGCAGCAGGTTTAGAAGTTGAACACGTGCTTTATGCGTGTATATCCTTTGACTTCCAACTCACGTATAGTGTCTTCCAGCTGTATTTCCCAATGACCTATTTGAGCTGACTGGCTCATTTCCTACTGAAAATAAATTTGAGCTCCACAGGAAAATATCCTGATTATTTAATTGCAAAAGATATGTCAATATTTTAATATCCAGCTTTTCAATTCCAATCATTAGGGACTATTTTCATAATATGTTTAATTCAAGGATTTCTAGAATATGGCAATGATTTGGGAAAAGGAAAGATAAACTTGGTTGGAGCAGAGTGTCTACAGTAAAAAAAATTGGTTATGCTCTAGTTGTATGGCTTTATTCATGTAACTTCTTCAATCACAGCAATGTTTACTTAGTACCTACTATGCACTTGAAGACATAACTATGAAACAATTGGAATCTTATTAACAATGAACTTAGGGACTAGGAACAGCTAAACAACTACAAACAGGGCAGTAAATACAGTCATGAGGTTTGTACAGAAAGCCAGGAGGATACATAGAGAGGACATCTATTCTATTATAGGGGAACAAGGAAGGAATATTTGGAGAAACACAGAAGAAATCAGCCAAAAGAATAAGGGAGATAAAGGATTAAAAAAAAATGTTTCAAACAGAAGAAACATGGACACAAGATGGTAGAGAGTAGAGTGTATTAATGAAACCAATGTGAATTTCTACATTTTCTCTCAAAATGGGAACTGTAATGCTTGTTATACCTACCCCACAAGAATTTATTTAGAAATAGCAAATGAAATGGAAATGTTAGAGAATATATATGAGAATTGGAGTATTTCTAGTTTCAATAGAGTGGCTTCTATTCATAGAAGATACTTTTCCAAAATTCTTATTAATTATTATTTGATTTGTTGAAGTACAAGTAGAAAAACAATTTTAAACAAATTTAATTTTTAAATATTGTTACTTTAAGTATAAATATACTATATTTTATCAATCCTTTATTTTTGTATCTTAGCTAAAATCCCTTATATATTGTTACATTATAAATTTAACATATCAAATTTTCTGAATACCTAAATGTCTTACAAACAAAACATTAGCAATTATTAAATGGTCTATAAATCTAATGAGTTAAGCTCATAAAGTTGATAACTTTTAAGTTCACTTAAGTATTTCAGTGTTGCTTACAATCTTAATGAAAATCCTTTTATACTTTTTAATATTGAGTGTAAACATAATTAATCTATATGTTTCAAATAGAAAAATAGGCTTATCCGTTAGGTCTCTAGTGCACCATATTCTTTTAACATAACACACACCACAATACTACATATAGTTGTTACAAATAGAACACAAAAACATTCAAATAATTGATTTGATTGGCTTCATAATTTTTAATATTGATCTCTGTTATTCTAAAATTCATATTCAATGCTTATCTACTACCAACTGTATTATTCCAAACAAATCAGCATTCTATTTTCTGTTTTTTTACATCATCCATAGAAATATTTGATCACAATGCTGGTGTCAATTCTTGCTCAATATACTAATTGAAACGATGAGCCTGTGTAGTCACAAAAACAAATTTCTATGATTTACTAACCACTACAGTCCTACACATTCACCTGATTTAAATCAGAAACCTACCAACCAAATTTTCTAATCTGTTCATTGAATTCAACTAATTAATTTACTGCCAAATTCTATTCCAAAATATTTCTCCTCTTCTTCCTATGTGATAGAACCACAATTTATGTAGCTATTTTTTGACATCCCATTAGATTTTTTTCATCTCTCAAAAGTTTGTCACATAATTCACATTTGACATATAGTCGGTATTAGGTACTGCCATAGGCACTTATATAGAACCAGGTGACACAAAGTTTACTCTCCCGTGAGGCTTACATTCTCATGTTGTCAGTATCTGATTAGGGCCTAGACAGAAAATTAAACAATATTATGTAACAGCAACCAAGTAACTTCTTTCATTAGTTGGTCAGATAAGACCTTTCCCAATAGAAAATGAGCAGAATGTCTGAATAGAAGGAAGAGGTAGTGCATTAGGTTTAACATAATGTACTTAAGTGCCTGAAAATCAGGCAAGCAGGCCAGAACATAGTAAATTTAAAAGGGAAGAGTTGGAGAGATACTTGCAAGCCAGATCTTTCAGACACTTTTAGGTGAGGATAAATGGAATAAAAAAGTCACTGGAGAGTGTTAAGCAAGGGTATGCATGGGTGCATTTTAAAAAAAACCCTACTAAAAATACAAAAATTAGCTGGGCATGGTGGCGTGCGCCTGTAGTCCCAGCTACTCAGGAGGCTGAGGCAGGAGAATTGCTTGAACCCAGGAGGTGGAGGTTGCAGTGAGCCGAGATTTCGCCACTGCACTCCAGCCTGGTGCCTGGTGACAGAGTGAGACTATGTTTCAAAAAAAAAAAAAAAAACTCTAATGATTACCATGTGCAAACTGATTTTAAGAAGCTAGATTGTAAAGCAGTGAGATAAAAATGCAATTAATTAGGTACCAGTTGACGGAAACTCAACTAAGGAAATAAACATGAAAGTGGTAAGAAATGGTCCAACTCAGGATATATTTTAGGGTTATAATATGTAAGAGTTGCTGAGAAACTGAACCTAGACTTTGATGGTAGAAGTGAAAATCAATTACTGTTTATGTATTACTCTGAAATTTGGAGTTTGAGAATCATGGCTGTGAGAGTTCTATTTTGGACATATTAACTTGGAAATTCCAATTTAACATCTAAATGGTGAGGTCAAAGGTACCATTTGATATATGTCTGGGGTTATGGAGAAAAGTCAGGGCTAAGAAACATATTCTACAGTCATTGACGTATAGGTGTATATAAAGCCATGAAAGAGCTGAGATAATACAAAGTGCAAGATCAAAGGGTCTGGGAGCAAGTGCTGCAGTATTTTGTAGATGAGTAAAAAATGAAGAGGAGTCAGGAGGGGAAAAAAAGGAAAGAAAGCAGATGGTGAAATATTTCATAGAAGGAAAAACTGGGCATTTTGTTTTCTTAAAAGCCCAGAGAAAAAAAAGAATTCAAGACAGGAGGTATGGTCAACAGTGTCAAATACTAAAAATCAGGTGGGTGAGATATAAACACAGAGAAATGAACAGTGGATTTGACAACACAGAAGTAAGGGCAGAGCCTGACGAGAGGACTGAGAAGAGAATGTGAGGTACGGAAATTGTGACAGCGTCTGTAGAAAATTCTTTCAACAAACAGACATTATCTTGTACTTGCTGTTAGTCTAGTAGAAAGGTGAGATAGTATCTAGAAACTATGTGGCATCAGGGGGTCAGGAGATTGTTTAGTATTAAAGGAACACATGATTTTATGTTGATATAACTAAAACAATAAAAGTAGAGATATGATCATGCAGGAGAGAGAAGAGAAAACTGGCAATAATTTAATATTTGAGAAGTAAGACCAGATGAAATCTAGTACTCAAGAAAAGGTGGATCTTTGGTAGGAACTAGGACAATTTATTCTTATAACAAGAATAGGGAGTAAGAAATATAGTCAAAAAGTATGACCAGATTGCTAGGCACTGACAAGTATCCATTTGAAATCTGTGATCATGAATTTGAGTTAGACTCTTTAGCACTATCTTGTCATGCTCTCAAGCGGAATAGGGGCTAGACGAAGCCTGCAAGCTCTGATTTTCTGTCAAAGTAATTTAACAGGAGAAAGAAGTAAGAGAACTAAGAGTGTCTGCAAAAGAGAATTTATAGCAACGTACCATGAAATCCAGGCTGGCCAGGGAGGATTTGACAGCACAATCGGGCGACTGACAATGAGAAAAAGAAGTCGTGATGCTACCTTATTGTTGGTGATAAGGTTAATGATATAACATGGAAATGGACCTGCTGGTGCTGCTAAGGAAAAGCCTTGTCAGTGAAGAGATGCAATGAAGGCAAATATTATCGACAATTGTTGAAGTCACAAGGAATAGTGATAGAGAAACGAAAGGGGAGATGTTAAGCAGGACAATAAAGTCACAATTTAACGGCATAGGAATGATTAGGGGACAAATAAATTATAAATAACAAGACCAGGTAGCAGAGGTAACATGAAAGTTCAAAATTGAAAATGAAAATAAAAGGGAATAGAAACTCAAATATTGTTTTACCATTTTTAGACTCTATATGTTTAAATTTTTCAATGAACTATATAAATACCAAATTCTCTTCCTTTTAAATTACCACCTTATAGGCATAGAAATATAGATGGCCAATAATAAACACACTTAAAAAAAGACTACAAAACTAATCCAAATTTACCCCTATAGAGTGTTTAGCTTGTTAAACATATGTATACTGAAGAAACTCAAAATCTTCTCTACATCTTAATGTAAGAGTTGGTAATCTTTTTTCTGTAAAGGTTAAGAAAGTAAATGTCTTAAGTTGTATGAGACATGCAGGATCTATGGCAATTACTCAACTCTACTACTGTAATGTGAAAGCAGCCATAGAGAATATGTAAATAAATTTGTGTTTGTGAAACAAAACAACTTTATAAAAACAGAAGGGTTAAATCCGACCTCTCGGTCTTAGGTTAAACTCTAGTCGATTATAAACTTTAAACTCTAGTGGATTATAGAAATCAATAATACTAGCGCCTTTATATCTATATCTCTAAATATATATTTAAGTGGACAGTATTTGAAATTAAATTTTTACCTATGAATATTTTGCCTTACAAATATTTGAAATTCTGTAGATTAAAGAGTACTGAGTTATGCACAGTTACTCAGCATTCTAAAAACACAGCATGCAGACAAATCCAATATTAACATGCTTATCATCAATGTTACCTATATGTATTTCCTCAAAAGGTAAAATAAGATAAAAGTTGTTTGAGGAAAAAATTGCCATCCTAGTTGCTCTTAGAGGAGTTCATTTAAATAAATTTTTTACATAAAATTGCATGTCCATCATTCACGATTTCCAAGATGAAATAAGAATGAGGTTAAGATTGGCTGCATGTGGCGGCTCATACCTGTAATCCCAGCACTTTAGGAGGCCAACAAGGGTGAATCACGAGATCAGGAGTTCAAAACCAGCCTGGCCAAGATGGTAAAACCCCCTTCTCTACTAAAAATACCAGAAAATTAGCCAGGCGTGGTGGCAGGTGCCTGTAATGCCAGCTACTTTGGAGACTGAGGCAGAGAATTGCTTGAACATGGGAGGTAGAGGTCCCAGTGAGCCAAGGCAAGACAGCAAGACTCCATCTCAAAAAAAAAAAAAAAAAAGAATCACGTTAAGATGAAAATGGCTTAGGGTAACTTCCAGTTTCCAATCTGGCATCTAAGGGCTCCAAAAGTTATCAATTCAGAGAGACAAAGCAAACTAACGCAGGAACAGAAAAACAAAATACCACATGTTCTCACTTATAAATTGGAACCAAACATCAAGTAAGTATAGACACAAAGAAACAATACACACCAGGGCCTACTTGAGAGCAGAGAATGGAGGAAGGTGAGGATCAAAAAACACCTATCAGGTACTATGCTTATTACCTGTGTGATAAAATAACCTAAACACCAAATCCCCATAATATGAAATTTAACTATATAAAAACCTGAATATGAACATTTGAATCTAAAATAAAAGTTAAAAAATATGGAGAGACAGACAGGCACATACCATATATCACAATATATCAGAGCAGAAGTCAGGGAGCAAAAACTGCTGCTAGAGCCAGTAGTGAGGTAAGAAAACCTAATTGTAATTAACAAAGTGCTGAATGCTTAGTATGGACAAGATAAGAATCTACCCCTAGTCATATCAGATTCAAACTGCAGAAAATCAGAGATGAGAGAATACTCAAAGAAGTCAAAAGGAAAAATACACTTTACCTATAGAGAAGCAAGAATAAGATTATATCTGACTTCAGACACCATGCAAGTAAGAAAAGAGTAGAATAAAAATTAAAAACACTGAAAGAAAAAAATGTGACCAACCTAAATTTGTTTTCTATAAAATTATCCTTCAAAGGTAAAAGAGAAATAAAGATTTTCTCAGTTAAACAAAAATTGAGGAAATTTGTTACTATTAGACCTGCCTTGAAAGAAATGTTAAAGGAAATTCTTCAGAAAGAAGAAAATGACCCAGGTCAGGAAGTCATATCTACATTTTATTAGTCTGCTTATGCTGCAATAACAAAATACTTGAAACTGGTAAATTTGTCAATAGTAGCAATTAATTTTTCCACAGTCTGAAGGCTGGGGAATCCAAGATCAAGGTGCTGACAGATTCAGTGTCTAATAAGGGCTCTCTCTCTGCTCCAAAGATGGTGTCTTGTCACTGTATCCTCTAAAGGGAATACACATTGTGTTCTCATATGGTAAAAGGGGAAAAAGCAGTGGTAGCTCTCTAAAGACTCTTTCATGAGGCTTTAATGCTATTCATGAAGAGAAAACTCTCATGACTTAATCACTTCCTCAAACGCCTCACCTCTTAATACTATCTTGTTGTGGTTTTTGTTCCAACATACACATTTGAAGGAACGTATATACCTTCACATCATAGAACATGAAGTAATAGCAGCCTTGAGAACATTGCTCCTTGGCTTCACCCCTCAAGAAGTGTCACAGGATTCGGAGCTTATTTTTGGAACCCATTTTCACAATTACCTGTAAGTCAGTACGTGGGGTGAAGTATTACCTACTCTACTGTACCTTTAAGAAGTTTAACAATAGCAAATTGATGTCAAATTTAATGGTATGAATGTTGTCACTCATGAACTAATAATATCTTGCATGCTTAAGATTAAACATGGGCCTAGAACCATTTAATTGGGAAAAATGAAGAAACATTTTAAAAGGAGGAAAATATAAATTTTTGTAATTGCATTCTTCTTCACTTGTGATCCTCACTCTTCTCAACCCAATAAATCTTACTTCCATTCCTTAATTTCTCTCATAGTCATTGTAAAGATAAGATCATCTACACAATTAAGCCAACCTTTCAAACCTTTTTTTCTATCTGCTTAAGAAGCAACATGTTCAGTTGTTCGTTCCAATTTCCAATGAGTTAACTGCTCTGGGGTTGACAGGGATGGGGTATGTTCATATTATATGTTATTGCCTGTTTTTTTGTTGATTTGCATTTAATACGAAAAAAATAATTTCAGGTTCAATCAAAAATTTGCTGTTTCAAACCTTTGATTGTATTCTCTGAGACTACCTGTGTTACAAGTTAATTGAGAAATGGGTTAGAACAAGTGTTAATCTCAGTTAACACCTACTTATTATACCTCAAAGAGATCTAAAAGGGCATCAATGCGCTCAAACCTTTTACTAGGGAATTGTATTCACAGATGTTTCCAAGCATTTATTTCATATGGGTGATAGGTGCCATTTTTAAAATCACATTGGTGGTTTTCATTGGTGCAAAAGAAAGTATTATCTCTCTGTCCATTGATGAGTGGCTTAAGTGACTATCTGCCTTTGTATTTCATGAACTCAACTAGCAAACTTAGGAAACAGACTAAGGCATCTGAGCTGGCACCTGGGCTTTGGTTTTGTTTTGTTGTCTTATTAGTAGGAAGATGTTAACTCATAACTGATTAAATTGTCTTAGAAGTTTACATATAAAGTGCAGTCATCTGGAGCACTCAATTTTGCCCTGTATTTTCCTTAACAGTGTAGGTTTGATATGTAGCCATTAGCAGAAAACTGATTTATAGAGCTTAATATTATTAATAATGAGATATTCATTAGTGGCACAGGTTAATGAAAGATATCTACAAAGAATTATCAATAATAACTTATTGCCTAGCATAAATGTAAATGTTCTTCAGTTTCAAAATGTTTGTAAAATTCAGTCTCCCTACTTTGAGAGAAAAGCATTTACTAGTTGCAGTCAGTTATCAAAATGCAATTATACCGTGTGACTTATCATCTCTTTTCCAGCTTTTTTGTTTGTGTGTTTACAAAATATTACTTCAGTTTTCATGAATATAAAGCACCTATTTACATTATGTGGTTCACACACAAAAAAAATTTGCTCAAATTTTAATCAAGTGTATCCATTAAATTATCCTGATACACCTCCTCTAAATATTGAGTCTTCTAAATATTTCAAAGAAATTGACAAAGGAATGTATATGCTGTCTCCTTGTAACTGAATGAAAATTAGGTAAAAAAGAAATGCCAATGAAGAGTCCATATTATTGTAATGAGAAAAAAAAACAATGAGGTAACAAAAGGATCGTACATAACACTAATATCTTTTGACATCTCTGGCAAGTCTAAAGTGAGCGTGTACAATGTCCTCCCTGACAAGCTCAACCTCTGCGCTGTATGCTGCTGAGTGCTGCCCACCCATCAGTGTGCAGAGACACCCTGTGTGCAAGACTACTACATGGGCAAAGCCAGTATGTTGTGAGAAGCTTGAAGGAAGTGCTTTTATCTAAAGCTTGACAAGCATCAATTCCACATAATTTGATTAAAACATCTATTAATGTCAACCTTTAAATATAATAGTGAAAAAGCACATTGCGGTGGTCCACACCTGTAATCCCAGCACTTTGGGAGGCCAAGGCCGGTGGATCAGGAGGTCAAGAGATGAAGACCATCCTGGCCAACTTGGTGAAACCCATCTCTATTAAAAATCCCTACCCTGTCTCTACTAAACTCCATCTTTACTAAAAATTTCTACCCCATCTCTGCTAAAAATACAAAAATTAGCTGGGCGTGGTGGCACATGCCTATAGCCCCAACCACTCAGGAACCTGAGGCAAGGAGAATCACTTGACCCAGGAGGTAGAGGTTGCAGTGAATCAAGATCGTGCCATTGCACTCCAGCCTGGCTACAGAGTGACACTACCTCTCAAAATAAACAAATACAATAATAATAATAATAATAATAATAGTGAAAAGCAAACAACTCCATCCAAAAGTGGGCAAAGGATATGAACAGACACTTCTCAAAAGAAGACACTTATGCGGCCAACAAACATATGGAAAAAAAAGTCATCATCACTGGTATTAGAGAAATGCAAATCAAAACCACAATGAGCTACCATCTCACACCAGTCATAATGGTAATTATTAAAAAGTCAGGGTTGGGCATGGTGGCTCATGCCTGTAATCCCAGCATTTTAGAAGGCCACAGTGGGTGGATCACAAGTCAGGTGATCAAAACCACCCTGGCTAACACAGTGAAACCTCATCTCTACTAAAAATACAAAAAATTAGCTGGGCGTGGTGGTGCGTGCCTGTAGTCCCAGTTACTCGGGAGGCTGAGGCAGGAGAATTGCTTGAACCCCGAAGGTGGAAGTAGCAGTAAGCAGAGATCTCGCCACTGCACTCCAAGTTGGGTGAAAGAATGAGACTCCCTCTCAGAAAAAAAAAAGTCAGAAAACAACAGATGCTGGTGAGGCTGTGGAGAAATAGGAATGCTTTTACACGGCTGGCAGGAGTGTAAATTACTTCAACCATTGTGGGAGACAGTGTGGTAATCCCTCAAGGATTTAGAACTGGAAATGCCATTAGGCTCAGCAATCCTAAAGGATTATAAATCTTTCTACTGTAAAGACACGTGCACATGTATGTTTATTGCAGAACTATTCACAATACCAAAGACTTGGAACCAACTCAAATGCCTATCAATGATAGACCAGTTAAAGAAAATGTGGCACGTATGCACCATGGAATACTATGCAGCCATAAAAATGAATGAGTTCATGTCCTTTGCAGGGACATGGATGAAGCTGGAAGCCATCATTCTCAGCAAACTGACACAAGAACAGAAAACCAAACACCACATGTTCTCATTCATAAGTGAGAGTTGAGCAATGAGAACACATGGGCACAGGGAGGGGAACATCAAACACCAGGGCCTATGGGGGGACAGGGCAAAGGAAGAGAGAGCATTAGGACAGATACTTAATGCATATGGGGCTTAAAACCCAGATGAGGGGTTGATAGGTGTAGCAAATCACCATGGCACATGCATACCTATGTGACAACCCTGCACACCCTGCACATGTATCCCAGAACTTAAAATAAAATAATTAAATTTAAAAAGAAGTTGTTCAAATAGAACTCAGTTCTATGTCTCTGAAGTTCTCTCAGTCACTTCTCTGTGTTGCTTTTATTCTTCAAGTTTTACATCTGTTCAAGGCCCAGAGGAAGAGGGAACTGACTTTCTGTAGCTTATTAATTTTTTTTTTTTTTGAGATGGAGTCTGACTCTGTAGTCCAGACGGGAGTGCAGTGGCATGATTTTGGCTCACCGCAACCTCCACCCACTGCATTCAAGCGATTCTCCTGCCTCAGCCTTCTGAGTACCCTGGATTACATGTACCAACCATCATGGGCCCATCTAATTTTGTATTTTAATAATGATGTAACAAAAGGATCATGCATAACACTGATATCTTTTTAATATTAATATAAAAATATAACACTAATATTAATATCTTTTTAATAGAGTCAGTCTTCACCATGTTGGCCAGGCTGGTCTCAAACTCCTGACCTCAGGTCATCTGACTGCCTCGGCATCCCAAAGTGCTGGGATTACAGGCGTGAGCCACTGTGCCTTGTCAGCTCACTCTAAAGAGTCAAAAAGCACAACTCCTCAGTCACCCCTCACAACAACCATTGTGTCCTACTGGCTTGTAGCTGATCAAATGCTCATTTCAGAACTAATGCTTTTGGCTAAGAAAATTGGAAGAACAGACATTGTCTGAAGAAATTAGTGGGTGAAGGGAAATGGGAGTAATCCGATTCAGGCAAAATAATCAATGCCTGTCATGAAGCAGGAAAAATGATCAATCTCTTCTCAAAGCACAGAGCTACTAGAGAGAGAATGACACATGGAAGCATTTTGGAGAAATAGCCAAACCACTGTACTTTCTAAGCACAGAGATCTAGAAAGAAGAAAATTCCTAATTTCAGTTCTACAGGTAGGTCATTTCTATCTTTCATGTATCCACTGCTAGTGTGTGTGGTATCCTGAGACTCTAGGCATTACATCTCTCCTAAGAAACTAGTCCTAACCTGTGTTTGGTTCACATGAGTCTATAATGAGCAAATACAATAAACAAAACATTTGTATTTTTAATAAATTGGTACATTAGTAATGTGTTCATGGTTAAATAAAACAATATTAGAATACTTAATAATAAAGTGATAAATATTATGGCAATTATTAAATAACAATTTTATTAAATAATGAATCAAGAAATATTATTTTTAAATGCCTTGATCAATACTTTGGTTGAACAGTTTGATCAATACATTTGTTCTACCAGTTTTAGTAAAAGCATGTCTATCAGTTTTGAGATGGTTCACTAATACCACAAATGTCAATTTCTAAATAATTATAAACAATACAGAGAAAGAAAGCTGATTCTCAAAGGCAGCAAATAAAGTCAGGAATAAGTACACTTTGCACAACAAATACCCAACAACCATCACACATTTAGCATTTGATTATGCATGTGTTAGAGAGGCATGCCATTCCATACTATGGAATTATAACTAAAAGCCATCTGTTTCTGCTTATGTTTTAGTAAGTTTTTATAACATGAAAACAGCTATTTTTTTCCTCCAGAAGAGACAGCTGGTTTGTCTTAATGTAGCTGGTTCTTAAATTTGACATGCAGTCAAGCCACGAGGGAAGAACAAAATATATAATTTGATATACCAGCAAAGTCATGGCAAGAGAATGAAATGTAGAAGCCAGTGTGTGTGTGTGTGTGTGTGTGTGTGTGTGTGTGTGTGTGTGTGTGTGTGTGTGTGTGTGTGTATGTGTGGTGAGAGGCATAATAGATAAAAATTAGAGGGAGAGAAAATTTTATTTACAAACAACAAGCATTATATAAGTTTCAGCTGATTCACATTTAAAAGATATACTAATATTGATTTTTTTCCAAACACTCTGCTTAAAACAAAACAAAACAAAATGAAAACAACAAAACTTCCCTGAGATTATTTAAATAATTTAAGATAGGCTGTCCTCTGTCCTCAGCCCACTTGTATGGGACACTCCACTACAAATGTAAGGAAACTTAAACAACTTTTTCACCATCACTCCTCCATTTCACAAATGAAGAAACTAACCAAGTCCACACTAGGAAGTAGAAGAACAGTCTGTATTACAACTTGAGTACTAAAAGTTTATCTCCACTGTATCAGACTATTTATCCCCTGCAATCCATTCCACGTGTCTCCACCTAGTCTGCTAATTTTCACCTACGTACAGTTACTCACTAAGATCCTTGAGGAATTCAGTGGAAATTATTTTCAGTCAAACTTGGCCTAATCCTGCTTTCCACTAAAATTCAGCTTACATTCAACAAATTCCAGGATGCTATTCATGATCACTCACATACTTCTTCAAGTCTCTTGTGTCTGATCATTAAGATTCATTGTCAATAAATATACATGGAGATGATTAATAGTATATTGGTTTTATACTCATTACACATAGTTCAATCAGTCGTTAATTTAATTGTAAAAAAAAATCCAGTGTTAAAGTAAATTACAAATAATGTGAGAATTTAACGAAGGCAAACTTCTGGAATGAGCTGTCAATTTCACTTCATTAAGGTTTTAGTGAACATTTACTTTCTGTTTTCTGATTGCGATTAACTTTTGAACTTCCATGACTCATGCTAATTTAAATGTTACACTGATTATGGCAAATAAGCATAGGATCCACATATCCCCTCTATGAAAATTGGCAGTATTAAGTAAAAATTAGTATCATCAGAAAGCATATCAACTGTGCTTTCTGATCTAGCTTTTAATTTATGACCACACATCTCAAGTGAGACTTCAGCTTCCACATGCTCCACCCCTAAAATCCTATTTCTTTCCCAATAGCCCTGCTACTCACTGTGCTGAATGAACAACTTTGCTCCCTTTCTGTCTTGTTTGTTATTTTCTCTTAGTGAATGACATTCATTTTTATTTCCTGAGAAAATACAAGCTCTAAGAAGAAAATTGCCAAAATTTCCTACTATCCAACTAATTGCAAATCTTCTTATTAATATGTGAGAGCTGTATCTTTTCCAATGTAAGAACAATCCTTCAACTTGTGAATGGATTCTACCTTCTCTTATCTTCCTGAAAGCTTAACTCCTAAAATTATTTCCTCTTTCTCTTAAATCATCAATTTTCCTCTGTATAATGACCCCCAATGTGATGGAAACTGGATGAAATTGCTTCCATTTATTCAAAGTATATTCTTAATTGGGGTGGAGGTTGCAGTGAGCTGACATCATGTCACTGCACTCCAGCCTACACAAGAGTGAGACTCCATCTTAAAAAAAAAAAAAGGTATACCCTTAACCCTCTAAACTTTTCATTTGTGTATTAGTCCGTTTTCATACTGCTATAAAGACATATGCAAGACTAGGTCGTTTATAAATGAAAGACATTTAATTGACACAATTCTGCAGGCCTGGAGAAGCCTCAGAAACTTACAATCATGGTGGAAGGCGAAGAGGCATTTCTTACAGGACAACAGGTGATAGAGAGACTGGCAAAAGAAAAGGGAAGAGCCCCTTATATTAATAAAATCATCAGCTCTTGTGAGAACTCACTATCATGAGAACAGCTTGGGGGAATCACCCTCATAATTCAATTACCTCCACCTGGATTCTCCCTAGCCACATGAGGCTTATGGGGATTACAATTCAAGACAAGATTTTGGTGGGAACACAAAGCCTAACCATATAAATTTGCCACCTCATTTTTCTGCTCATTTTAATGGCAAACTTCTTTTAAAGACTAATCACAGTCTTCCCTTTCTTATTTCCCACAAAACACTCTAATGAGAATTTTCCCACCACCAATACACTAAAGTCATTCTCATCAAGGCCTCTGAGAGCCTTCCTTTCTTCAAATAAAATGGCCTAATATCTTATTATTCTTCATCTGCCCAAACCCTTAGCAATGACTGACATGGTCAAATCACTATTTGACTTTCACTGTTCTACTGGAAACTGTCATTTTTCACTTAGTCTTAGAGAATGTACTTTCTTGCTTTTCCTCTGACTCCACCAGACATTCTTCTCAATCTCATTTGCTGTCTTCGTTTTCTCCTTACCTAAATGTTGAATTGCCCTTGACCTTGGCTTTTTGCCTTTTTTCCCTTTTCAACCTGCAGTCATAGCTGTCACTACGATGACTACAAAATATGTACCTCTAGTTCTGGATGTTCCCCTAGAGTTCTACGCTACTTGTTCAGTTTTGCATTAGCATGGCCAATCACACCAAAATTTACATGAGCAAAAGGAGATATCTAAATTATAATCACTCCACTCTTTAAAAATACTTCCCTTTTCCGTCTTTCCAAACTCAGTATAACCATTTGAGTGATTAGGCTAAAACATATATAATATGGTTTGGATCTGTGTCCCCACTCAAATCTCATGTTCAATTGTAATCCCCAGTGGTGGAGGTGGGGCCTGGTGGGAGGTGATTGGATGATGGGGCTGGATTTCTCATGAGTGACTTAGCACCATCCCCTGGGTAGTATCCATGCAATAGTGACTAAGTTCTCATGAGATCTGGTCATTTAAAAGTGTGTGCCATCTCCTGTCTTGCTCTCTTATTCCTGCGCCAGCCAAGTAACACACCTGTTCCACTTCACCTCCCACAATGATTATCAGTTTCCTGAGGCCTCCCCAGAAGCCAAGCAGATGCCAGCATCAGGTCTCCAACCACGAGCCAATTAAATCTCTTTTCTTTATAAATTATCTAGTCTCAAGTATTTCTTTATAGCAATGCAAGAACAAGCTAATGCAATATACTTTATCCTTTATTCTTTGCTTTCCAGTAAACCTACATTCAAACTATCAGAAAATCCTACTTCCAAATTACACTTTGAATGTGTGAACTTTATCACCTTTTTTTTTTTTTGAGACAGTTTCACTCTCGTTGCCCAGACTGGAGTGTGATGATGTGATCTCAGCTCACCACAACCTCTGCCTCCCGGGTTCAAGCAGTTCTCCTGCCTCAGCCTCCTGAGTAGCTGGAATTACAGGCATGTGTCACCATGCCTAGCTAATTTTGTATTTCTAGCAGAGACTGGGTTTCTCCATGTCGGTCAGGCTGATCTCAAACTCTTGACCTCAGGTGATCTTCCCTCCTTGGCCTCCCAAAGCTCTGGGATTACAGGCATGTGCCACCACCCCCAGCCTACTCTATCACATTTTACTGGTAATACCTTCCAAACAGGTCTCCATGCTTTTTTGTCACCTTCATAAGCAAATTTTTCATGTAGCATTCAGAAAATGTTTTCAAAAATGCAGAAGAAGTTCTCTTGCTCAAACCCACCACTGGCTGTTAATAACACTTGGAATAAAATCCAGCTTCTTACATCCAACACGATCTAACCTCTGCCTACCTCTCCAGTCTCAAGTTCTCTTCTCCTTGTCTCCTCCAATCCAAATGTCACATTTTTTTTGCTCATCTTCAAATTTTCTATATACCATCACTCTAGCAATCTCACCTTTAGCAATTATTTGAAATTTAAAAAAAAACAGGTAATAATGTTGGATTTAATTACTGGTATTCACCTTATTGCTGTTTATGATAATATGAAATATTTAGATGGCATGAACAATATGAAATGTGTTTAATAAAGTATCATACATGGAGTAAATGAAATAATAGATTCAAGAGTAAATGTACTGATGTCATAATATATAACATATACTAGTAAATGAAAAAAATTTATAAAAACTTCCATAGTATAATTCTGAATTTATTATAAATATAAAAAATCAAACATGTAAAAAATGGAATATATACATTAATATGTTAACAGTAATAATTTAAGTATTGGAGAAAAGTTAATTTTAATCTTCTTTGAGCTTATTTGTTTAAATATGTTATATAATAACTTGTATCACTTGGAAAATAAAGAAAATGTATATCTATAAAATACTGAGGATCATATTTACAAGAAGATTTTGAAAACACAGCCAGTTGATTGAGCCCTCGTCTCCCTTTACTGTAAAATGTAGGGAACTACCTCTTTAAATAAATACCAGGACTTAGAGGGGACAGAGTTTGATGCTTTGGGTTATATTGAAGGTTTTGATGGAGAGGACTAGTGTGAGAGTCCATCCACTAGGGTGGGAGCCTAACAAAAGTAATTAAAAAGAACTTAATATTAAGAAGATCTGTCTTTGTTGATATCTGGGGACTCCAGGAAAGAAGGAAACTGTTGACCATTCAGAGTCCCCAGAGTCCCAGAAAGCAAGAGTGAGTAAAAAGGTGGTGTTTTTTGGGATTCCCAGAAAGTAAGAACAAGTCCGTAGTAAACCAGAGTGCCTTTCTTCAAGAACTTCAAAACAGAAGTAAAAACTGCTTTTAGGCCTCAAGTGCAGGGACAGAAATGAGAAGCCCATTTGCATCGAGTCCCCACAGGACCTCTGCTATTTAGAATGCTGCAGCCACCTTGCCTCAGTACACAGGAGCTGACAACAGAGAAACAGGGCGCCCATCTGAATTCACAAGAACTTACTACCAATCAGATTGAAGGAACAGAACAACAGAACTCAGATTTTGAAAAAGGAGTAAAGTGAATTAAAATAAATTACTCAACTTTCAAGTACAATATCAAAAGAGAGAAACAAATTTCAAAAAGACACTGAAACAGAACTTCAAACTGCATTGATAGTTTTCTACTGCTGTGTAATAATAGCAAGAGTGCTGTTTATAAAGCCTATGTTTGTCTTCTACAGTTCCACGGATTGGGAATACAGGTTAGGAGTACTGGGTCCTAAGTTCAGGGTCTGCAAGGCTGCAATGAAGATTATCAGTCATGCCGCATTCCCATCTGGGCAGGCAACCATTTCCAAGAACGTTCAGGTTGTTGGCAAAATTCATTTCCTCCCAGATATGGAATTTAGGGCCTCAGCTTCTTGCTAGCTATTGACCGAGAGCTGCTTCAGTTGCATGGGACCTCTCTGATGTGGCCTTTTTCTTCCACAGCGCCAGGAGGAGTAACATCCAGCACCACTGTCACATATTCTGTTGATTAGAAATAAGTCCCAGTCCTGCCCACATTCAAAGGAGGAGATTTTGCGGGAAGTGAATACCAGAGAGGAGAAACTACTAGATATCACCTTAGTGTCATAAATATATGAATTATCTAATAAATTATTAAATATAGTATATATTCTTCAAGGACATAAATCTTAAATTTGTTACCTGGGGATGTTTTAAAAATGGGCTTCCACAAACTAATCATCTGCTTTCCTTGTTTCTATCATGTTTATGTGTTAGTATTATATAAGAAGCCGATTTATTATTATGGCTCTTTGTGAAATTTTTACTTTATGTCAGAACTTTCACTTTGACTAAACCCTCTACATTTGGCTTGATGATGATTTAGTAATTTAAATCAGCCAAAATGTTGTTTTGCAGTTTTTAAAGGAATAATCTCCACCTGCACTGCATTACAAATGTATCAAAACAATGAGAAATATGTTAATATTCACAATATGAAATATACAAATTTAAGAATGATTTTGGTGACATTGTATACACAGAATAACCAATAGCCAGAAAACAAAACTAAACACTCAAGGTACTTAGTGTTACAGGTACTTTGTGAAGAATTACATATTCTCTTTGGGTCTTCTTTTGGTATATAAGAACTGCTAGTTAATTAAGTGAAATCCTTAAAAAGCTTTGGATCCTCATCATTTTGCTGGATGGCACTTGGAATTCCTGATGTGCTCCGTTTGTTTTCTATAGCTTGCCATTGATGTCTCATGTCAGAATTCTTCAGTTACTCCTTTTGTTCTTGTGTTTGGTTTGATTTAGTTTGATTTGGTTTGGGTTTTATTTGGCTCAAGGTATTATACTATAGATCTCTTTTCTGTTGGATTGTCCACTGCACTGCAGTATACAAAGTAGATATTCAACATCTCCAAAATTTTAGTGATTTTTTTTCAGTGACTAATTTGCCACTTACTGACCTTACCAATGAATACCTAAATATGATGCTAAAGAGCTATTTTTGAAATATTCCATTTAGAAAAATAATAAATTTCATTTTATTCCAGCTATTAAAAATATAAACACTCACATTTAATTTTCGTAGGGCATTTTCCCACATCATTCCAATAAAACATATATAATGGATGTAGTCTTCCCCATGAAAGAAAAAACAAGTGGTCTGCTCTCTGGCAGTGTCTTTTTTTCCATGAGATCAAGGAAGTAATGCAGTGTAATAAAATCACAACACCCACACATGAGGAAAGTCATCTAAGCTTCCCTGGCAGACAACGTTTCATACGCATTGCCACCCATGTCCTTTGTAACTACTAGGAGAGAATTTTTGGAAGCTTGTGCCTGATTTCCTGAGACTTTCATGCACCTTTTTTCTCTGTTGATTTTTCTTGACCTCCTTCTGCTATAATAAATTAGAACCGTGAAAATAACAGAAAAAAAACCCAAATAATTCAATTCTATTATATAGGCATCTATTAAATAAATAAGGCAGCTATAACATAAAATGAGATGCTCACTTTGGAAGCACTATACTATTAAAAATTTCACTTTTATTGTAGGGTTTCTTTTGAGACTTATTTTTAAATAAAAACAATTTTAGGTTAAGAGCAAAGTTGAGAGGAAGGTACAGGGATATCCCATAACTTCCTACCCTCATGGATGCATAGCCTGCTGCATTATCAATATCACTACAAAGGTGGTACATTTGTTCTAATTGATGAACTTATTTTGGCACATCATTATAACCGAAAAGACTACAGTTTACATTATGGTTACCCTTGGTGTTGTACAATTTCTGGATTTGGGCAAATGTGTAATGACATGTAGTTATCATATAGAACGGTTTCACTGCCTTTAAAGTTCTCTGTGCTCTACCTATCCATCTGTCTATTCTAATCATTGACAACTGCTAATCTTTTTATTATCTCCATTGCTCTGCCTTTTACAGAATATAATGTAGTTTGAATCACACAGTAGGCAGCCTTCTCAGATGGGCTTCTTCCACTTATAATATGTTTTTGAGATTTCTTCATGGCTTAAGAGCTTCTTTTCTTTTAGTGTTAAATATTATTCCATTGTCTGGATGTATCTGTTTATTCATTTACCTATTGAGGGTCATCTTGGGGCCTTCAAAGTTCATCAATTATGAATAAAACTATTACGAATATCCATGTGCAGGTTTTTGTGTGGATGTAAGTTTTAAACTCCTTTGGGAAAATACCAAGGAGCATGATTGCTAGACCAGATAGTGAGAGTATGTTTAGTTTTGTAGGAAATCATCAAACCATCTCCTAAACTGGCTGTAGGAGTGCTTTGCATTCCTTCCAGCCATGAATAAGGATTTCTGCTGCTCCATATTCTCACCAACCCTTGGTGTTGCCATTGTTATAAATTTGGGCCATTTTAATAGGTGTGTAATGGTATCTCATTGTTGCTTTAATTTTCATTTACCAAATGGCATCTGGATGATGTAGGCACCTTTTCTGTCCCTATTTGCCACCTATATATCGTCTTTGGTGAGGCTTCTGTTAAGTTCTTTGGCCTATTTTTAGTTGTTTTATTATTGTTACATTTTAAAAGTTTTGTATATTTTGGATAATCGTCCTTTCTCAAATATGTTTTCTGCATATGTTTTCTTTCAGTCTGTGGCTTGCCTTTTCATTATCTTGACAGTATCTTTTGCAGAGTAAAAATATTTAATTTTAATGAAATCCAGCTTATCGATTATTTAATGGATTATGCCTTTGATGCCATAACTAAAAAGTCATCATCAAACCCAAGGTAATCTAGATCTTCTCCTATGTTGTCATTTAGGAGTTTTATAGTGTTGTGTTTTACATTTAGGTATGTTATACATTTTGAATTAATTTCTGTGAAAATTGTAAGGTCTGTGTCTAGATTCCTTTTCTGGCATGTGAATGTCCAGTTTTTTGAGCACCATTTGGGAAAAACATGATCTTTGCTTTATCATCTTGCCTTTGCTTCTTTGTCAAAGATCAGTATCTGGGTCTATTTCTGGGCTCTCTATCCTGTTCCGTTAATTCATTGCCTGTTTGTTCACCAATACAATATTATCTTGATTATTGTAGATTTGTAGTAAGTCTTAAAGTTGGGTAATACTTGTCCTCCCATTTGTCCTTCTTCAAAAGGGTCTTCAACTCTGGGTGTCTGTCTCTCCATGTAAGTTTTACAATCATTTTGTCAATACTCACAAACTAATTTTCTGAGATTTTTATTGGGGTTGCATTTTATTTACAGATTGAGAAGAACTGACAATATTGAGTCTCCCTATTCATTAACAGGAAATATATCTCCATTTTGTTAGTTCTTCTTTGATTTATTTTATCAGAGTTTTGGAAGTTTCCTTCTATAGATTTTGCACATGTTTCATTAGATTTATACCTAAGCATTTAATTTGAAGGGAAGTGTTAATATAAGTGGTATTTTTAAAATTACAAATTCCACTTGTTCATTGATGGAATATAGGAAAGTTGTTATCTCCTATTTACTAAACTTGCATCCTCCAAACTTGCTATAATTGCTTATTAGTACAAGGAGTATTTTTGTTAATTCTTTCCATTTTTCTGCACAAATGTTCAAGTCATCTGCAAATGAAAGCAGTTTTATTTATTTCTTACCAATCTATCATTTATTTCCTTTTCTAATCTCATTTCAGTAGCTAGGACTTCCAATACAATGTTGAAAACCAGTGGTGACAGAGGACTTGTTTCTGATCTTAATGAGAAACTTTCTAATTTCTCACATTAGGCATGATTTCCTGTAGATGTTCTTTATCAAGTTGAATAAGTTTGCCTCTATTGCTAATTTACTGAAAGTTTGTATCATGAATGACTGTTAGATTTTGTCAAATTATTTTTTTGCATCTATTATTGAGGTCATGTGATTTTTCTTCTTAAGCCATTGATGTGATAAATTACATTAGTTGATATCTGAATGTTGAAATAGCTTGCATGCTTCAAATAAATTCCATTTTATCATAGTGCATAATTCTTTTAATAAGTTTTTAAATTCAATTTTCTAATGGTGGGTTTTTGTACCTATGTTAATGAGCAATATTGGTCCATAGTTTTTCTTTCTTGTAATATGTTTGTCTGATTTTGGTATTAGGGTGCACATGGATATTTGTAACAGTTTTATTCATAATTGATGTACTTTGAATCCCCCAAGATGACTCTCAATAGGTAAATGAATGAACAGATACATCCAGATAATAGAATTAGTTAGAAAGTATTTCTACTGCGTCCATCACAAATAAAAAGATTGTAGAGAATTTAATAGAATTTCTTTCTTAAATTCTTCGGTAGAATTCACTAGTGAACTCATTTGAGCCAGATGCATTCTGTTTTGGCATGTTATTAATTATTGATTCAATTTATTTAATAGACATAGGCCTATTCTGATTGTCTTATTTCTTCTTGTGTAAGCTTTATCAGATTGTGTCTTTCAAGAAATTTGTCCATTTAATCTATATTATCAGATTTGGGAGCATAGAGTTATTCATAGTATGCCTTCATTGTCTTTTCAAGGTCTATTAATGTCCACTTAATATACTGATGTCTCCTTGATCATTTCTGACATTAGTTCTTTATGTTCTCTCCCTTGTTTTCTTAGCCTAGCTAGAGGCTTGTCAATTTTATTAATCTTTGTGAAGAGGCAGCTTTTTGTTTCTTTGTTTATTTTTATTAATTTCTTCTTTTTGATTTTACTGATTTCTGCTATTTCATTATTTCTTTTATTCTGCCAATTTGGGATGTAATTTGTTCTTCCTTTTCTAATTTGCTAAGGTGGAAACTTAGATGATTGATTGGGAATACAACAATCATCTTGGCAGGGTTGGGTTATATTTTTCTGCTAACAAGTGTTTCACTTCATTTTTTTTCTTGTTTATATGGTTTCTGAAGAAAAGTCAGATATAGCGATGATATTTTGCTTCTCTATAAGTAATATGTGTTGTTTTCTGGCTTTTTTCAAGATTTGTTATTTATGTTTGACTTTCTTTGAAATTGATACACCTAAGTGTAGGGATATTTTGACATTTATCCTGTATTATGTTCTCTGCTTTGGTTTGGTGGTTGACATTAATTTAGGGGAATCCTCAGTCATCACTGTTTCGAGGATTTATTCTGTTCATTTTTTCTTTCTTTCCCTTCTGGTATTATCATTACATGTATGTTTCACCTTTTGTAGTTGTTTCACAGCTCTTGAATATTTTATTCTTTTTTATTATTATTCTTTGTTTTTCAGTTTTGGAGGTTTCTATTGATATATGCTCAAGGTCATAAATTTTTTTCTCACAGTGCCCAGACTACCAAAAAGCCCATCAAAGATATTCTTCATTTCTCTTAAAGTGTTTTGATCCTTAGTATCTGCTGTTTCTTTCTTAGAATTTCTATCGTTCTGTTTAAATTGCCCATCTGTTCCTGTAAATTGCCTGCTTTTAGCATATTAATCATAGTTGTTTTAAATTCTTTGTCTGATAATTTCAATGTCCCTGCCATGTCTGGTTCTGGTGCTTGATCTGTCTCTTTAAAATGTGTGTATATATATTTTTTGCCTTTTAGTATACCTTGCACTTTTTTATTGATAGATAAGATGTACTGTATAAGTGGAACTTCTGTGAATAGGCCTTTAGTAATGTGGTGATAAGGTGTCGGGGAGGGGAAGAATCCTGTACTCTTATGATTAGGTCTCTGTCTTTCAGTTAGTCTCTGCTTCTGGGCTGTGACTTCTACAAATGCTTCTCCATTTTTTTTTCTTCTTCCTTTTTTATTCTGCATGCAAGGCTGAAGTAGGCTGGACCTGAGTATTTCCCTTTTCTCTGGTAAGTTATTCTCTGACATAACTCCAGTTGGTTTGGCTCCGGTTAACTGTATTAGTCAAATTCTCTAGAGGGACAGAACTAATAGGATAGATGTATATGCGAAGGGGAGTTTATTAAGGAGTACTGGTCCACACCATCACAAGGGAAAATCCCACAATAGGCCATCTGCAAGCTGAGTAGCAATGAAGCCAGTCTGAGTCCCAAAACCTCAAAAGCAGGGAAGCTGACAGTGCAGCCTTTAGTTTGTGGCCAAAGGATTAAGTGCCCCCGCAAATCACTGGTGTAGGTCCAAGAGTCCAAAATCTGAAGAACGTGGAGTCTGATGTTCTAGGGCAGGAGGCATCCAGCAAAGGAGGAAGATGAAGGTCAGAAGACTCAGCAAGTCTACTCCTGCCAACTTCTTCTGCCTGATTTATTCTAGCCAGGCTGGCACTGATTAGATGGTGCCCACCCAGATTGAGGGTGGGTCTGCCTCTCCCAGTCCTCTGACTCAAATGTTAACCTCCTTTGCAACACCCTCACAGACACACCCAGGAACAATACTTTGTATCCTTCAATCCAATCAAGTTGACAATATTAACCATCACAAGTCCACCCCTTATCAACTTGAACCCATACACATCTCCAGAAATCATACATAATCTTCAGATAAAGACAATAGTAAGGTCATAATTATACTGAACATAATATGGCTACTCTTTGTACAACCAGAAACACACTAATCCTTTACCTAAATGCTATCACACATAGCTAACACTTAAATGCCGATATGAAGTCAATAAACCTTATGCCACCTGATAAAGAAAAAAGAAATGAAATAAAATGAACATATTTTCTTACTACAAGTGTATAATGCACAATCATGTTCTTAACAAAATGAGGAAATACTCATGGCAATTACAGCCCTTGTTTCTGCAACTGGTCACATGGTTATAGCTGGTATTGATGACTACCTTCTACTACTCATTCTGTATTCCCTTTGCTTACCAAGCACCTCAGCGAGTCATGGATTTTTACCTGGTGGAGTGAACAAAACCTTCATTCCTAAAGAGTCTGGGCCATTAGTAGTCCTGTTTGGACTGGTTTGTAGTTTCTTATTGACATTAATCACGGTGCATGGTAATACTAAGGGATGCCCTAAGGGATTGCCTGTATTCCACACATTCTTCCTCACCTCCATTGTGAAGTAGTAGACTGACTTCATCTTGATAGTCCGGGTCAGTCACCCCAGCCAACACTGTAACTCCCTTCTTAGCCTGTTGACTTAGAGGCAGGAGGAGCCCAATGTGGGCAGGTGACAATCTTAACTTTCAGTTTAATGGAATAGCTGTTGTGTCTCCTGGTAGCAGCATTCCTCCCACTGAAACTAAGACTTCTTGGCCAGCAGAACATAATGTCTTGAAAACAGGAAGCAAAATTTTGCTGGGGGATCCCTAGGGGTGATGGTGAATCATGCCACTTCCAATTCTACCCTTTGATTCCCAGAACCATGAATCCTGTCTATAAGAGAAACAGTACCATATATTGGACAAGATTCAGGGCACACACAGCCTTCTGGAGAACTTATTTCTCAGTTAAGAGGGAAACACTTGTTAAGAACAGAATGTCCCAGCATATTTCAAAATGGTTCATTTTCCTTTCCTCCTGCTGGAAGTATGAGGGGATTTTTCTGGTTTTACTGTGAGAACACTGTGGAGCTCCTGAAGGTAAAACTCACAAAAGCATGGTGGAACCCTGGAGATTTTCATTCTTAGATTTGTCCAAACCTGGACTCCAGCAATTCTCAATTACATTTCAGGTTCTCTTATTCCAACACGAGTTCCTGTGGAGGTTTCTACTTTACCATGTTATAATTATTTTTCTCTACCTGTCTATCTCTCCAATTCTGATAGCAGTAATTTGCCTTGTGATCTCACTTCCCTTATGAATCTCAGAAGAGTTGTTGATTTTTTATGTAATCTGACCAATTCCTTTTTTCTAAGATTTTTAATTAGACATAAGGAAATTACTTTTCTTTTTTTTTTTTTTTTGAGACAGAGTCTTGGTCTGCCACCAGGTGCCAGGCTGGAGTGCAGTGGCACGATCTCGGCTCACTGCAACCTCCACCTCCTGGGTTCAAACAATTCTCCTGCCTCAGCCTCCCCAGTAGCTGGGACTACAGGCGCACACCACCATGCCCAGCTAATTTTTGTATTTTAGAAGAGATGGGCTTTCACTAGGTAGGCCAGGATGGTCTCAATCTCTTGACCTTGTGATCCACCCACCTTGGCCTCCCAAAGTGCTGGGATTACAGGCTTGAGCCACTGCCCATAAATGACTTTTCAACATCTTCATCCTCATCAACTATAACAAAAATATACTCTTCAAAAGATTCAGGAAAATAAGCATTTTATACACTTTCCTTATTCCTATACAGATAACAAATTTTGGGCACTTTAAGCTACTTACAGGTTGAACCCATCTTCAATACCCTTATTTTGTAAACTGCAGATTAAATGTTTTATATTTTTAAATCACAATGTTTTAAACTTTTTTTATTTAGTCAGTTTGTAACTTGGTCAACACATATTTGTGAAGTACCAGCTAAGAAAATAGGCGCTGTGTTAGACTGAGAATGGAGGAAGATAGGCGTTTTGTTATTATAAACACTACAGTATTTTATAGCAGACAGGTGTGGAGAAAAATAATTACACCATAATAAACTTCTTATATTCGTATAAGTTGCAAATGGCTTAAGGCTCCATCTGTCCATTTCAATTAAATATATGAACAGAATTCAGATAGGAAAGATTTATGGTTGTCCAGGGTGGACTTTAGCTAATCTTTAGATATTATAATATCTAATTAACGATTATGCAATTTTACTATAAAAAGTAGAAATGATAGGATATCAGCTGATGTGTTTACAAAATATCTTTCTTTTCTACCTTTTGCTAAACTAGTAATAGCAAAAGATGAAACTTTATTGTAACTAATAGAAGAAAATTATTTCATTTCTGTCATTCATATGACACATTTTATATTTGCAACAAAATAAACATAATATATGCCGGAGTGCAAAGTTCTGTAATGAAATTGAAGGTAGAGAGGAAAACGCACAGGCAATCTCTACCAGGAAGAGAGAGAGAAAAATATCAGCACCTGCCAGAGGAGAAATGCCCTTAGGAAAAATGTGGCAACTGAAATAAATTGTAAACTAACCTAGCACAGGGATTAATGGAGCCCTTGGAATTAAGTTTCTATCCAATTTAATTTTTGTAATGCTCTTTTATAGCAAACTTTAAGATTCAGGCTTCAAATAACTAATATAAAAAATTTTAAGCAAAGTATTTTGCAAGAGTTGGCTGATTTTATTTGTTTTATGCTACATGTCTCTATTACTAAATTTTAAATAATACACTCCTATACTTCTATATTCCTATTCTTTTATCTTCTCACCAAAATGGTTGTTAAATTGCATTCCATTTTCCCATAAAAAAAAACCCTGCTGTTTTATGCTATTATTATTTTTCAATGATCTTTATTCTTCTTGCTTTAATATGCGCTTTATTTTTATTCCATATAACCATTTATTCCCTGAAATTAATGAAAAAATAACTACATCATTTGGATAGAGATTGAATAAATAATAGGGACTTAAAAAGTATATTGGTGATTAAATTAATTGCTTAAACATACCAAGTATTTCTTTTTTTTTAATTGCATTTTAGGTTTTGGGGTACATGTGAAGAACATGCAAGATTGTTGCATAGGTACATACGTGGCAGTGTGGTTTGCTGCCTTCCTCCCCATCACCTATATCTGGCATTTCTCCCCATGCTCTCTCTTCCCAACTCCCCACCCCTCGCTGTCCCTCCTCTATTTCCTCCCAACAGACCCCAGTGTGTGATGCTCCTCTCCCTGTGTCCATGTGTTCTCATTGTTCAACACCTGCCTATGAGCAAGAACATTTCTAACACTACTTCTTTCAGGTGGTTCATAATATATTGAATTTTTTTTAACCTGTTATGTCCCTTAATACTTCACAACAAAAACTACTATTTATTTCCTACTGTAAGTTTGCTAAATTCCTCTAATTTATAGGGTACTTAACTTACTGAATACTTCATAGGCATTATCAATTTAATTCTTATATCAATCTTATAGGATATATAATTTGTGACCATAGCTTAAAAATAAAAATGAGACTTTGACAAGTTTACTAATTGTCCAAATAACACAACTCAGTAGAAAGTCAGAATTTAAACACACCTTCCAAGTATGTGCTATTCTTTATCATCTATTTTATCTCCACAAGGGAAAAGATATGCTCTTAATTCAAAAGATGATATCTCTCAGATTAAAGAGAGGAATCTGAGATGATCTCAGGTAGAAATTAGCCAAATTGCAAACAGAAATGAAAGAAAAACAAGAAAGATCAGAAATCGGGAACTGTGTGAATGGAAAGCCAGATGTTTCAGAAGCCTACGGAACAGGAAGGATGTCCAGACCTAGCTCTTCAGATGGCCTCCAGCTATGTGTCATTCAACTGAGAGATATGCTTGAGTTGAGCATGGAAGTGAAGAAACTAAGCAGTGGCACAAACTAATTTCAGAAGAGAACTTTGATTTTGGCTACTGGCAGATGGAATTGGATGGAGGCAACAGATCAAAAGTTTACCATCTAGGTCAGAGCCTCTAGAAGCTAGAGCCTGAGGCTAGGATTCAAGTGTTGATACTTTATTTGGAAAGTTCAAGCCCAGGGCTGTGAATGCAATGAAAAGTAAAAGGGAAGCACACAGAGATGAAAGCTTCAGGATGAGCCTGGAAGACGTGGGGAATGTCTCAGTCAGGGCTGTAATCAATCCTATCTCAGAGGAGTTTACAAAAGGGACAAAGAAAGAGGGTGCATCTGCTTCGCTCCTCCCATGTCCATTTCTTATTAGTGGAGAGTTTTTCGTGGTGGATCATTCTAGGTTGTGTCCCCCAGTCTCTCGCTGCTATGCAGAAAGCATGCCCCATACTCTCTTTAATAACCATACCAAAATGGTGGTTAAATGTCATTCCCTTCTCCCATCAAAGAAATCTGATGCGGCTTCTCAGCCAAGCCAAGGAAGGGGAGGGTGACTCAGTCCACGGTGTGGCATGCAGTCATGTGAGCCACGGGGCCTGGGCCTTCACGAGGACTCCAGCTGACTCAGGAAGCTTGGCAAGGGTGGTGGCAACATCGCCTGGGCTGCACGTGGTGACGCTATGAAAGAAACAATAGCTGAATCTGAAACACCTCTGTGGTGCATTATCTATGAAACTACAAGCCTGGACTGAAAATGTCTGAGTTTTCAAGTCTGAAACTGATGTTTATGTTCTCAAACTTAACCAGTCTATTAATTCTGTATGTCTGCCTTAACAAATTACCACAGACCGAGTGGCTTAAAAAAAAATAAATTTATTTTCTCACATTTCTGGAGAACAGAAGTACAAAATCAAGGTGTTGGCAAGTCCGTGCTACCTCTGAAGGCTCTAGGAGAGAAACTACCATGTGTACTGAGACTTCTGGTAGTTCCAGGCATTACTTAACTTGTGGCTGTTTCACTCCACTTTCTACCCCCAACTTCGCCACTTTCTCCTGGTGCTCAGGTCTCTTCCTTCTCTTTTTCTGAAAAGAACAGTGATCATTGCAGTTAGGGCCCATTCAGATAATCCAGGATTATCTCATCTTGAGATCCTTAATTATATATGCAAAATCCTTTTTCAGATAAGGTAATATTCAGGGATTCCAGGAATTAGGACATAAAGCTATTTTGGGAAGACACTATTCAATCCAATACAGGAATAGGTTGTTAAATCCATCAGTCTTCAAAAAATGAATACTCTCCAACATCCACTGCAAATGTGGCCTGAGGTACAAAGGTCAATGAATAATCTTCCAGAGGGCTGAGTTAGAGGCCCTGGAGAACAAGACAAGGGAATTTTTCCATGTTTCAGCACTAAGGAAAGATAGATAGGCTAACCCTGAAAAGATGCCATAGCTGGGGAAAAGAGTATTTGCAATCCTGACCAGCAGGATTTAGTAGTTGCTATAAAGTAACGCCATCCTGGTATTTTCCACCTTTCTTGCTCTTAGTGGGGGTTACTGAAACTGACCCAAAAGTCCCTTAGATAGTTTTTTGGATAAATAGAAATTGACCCTCTGGTCTTAAAGCTTGAAACTTACATTTGTTTCATCTGAGTTCCTTCCTCAGGAAGCCACCTTCAGGTCTCAAACAAGATATTAAAGAACTGAAACTCACCAAATCACCACATCCAGTGTAATATGCCAAACCCTTCATTCATGCTTCTTGCTTCCCGGTTCCTCCTTAGTTCGTTTTCTTCCATATTGTTACATTTCTTCCCTGCTGTGGAGAGTCTGTCAGGGAGATGGATTTGAGACTGAGCTCCCGTCTCCTCTGCTGCAGCACCACATTAAAGCCTTCTTCCTTGGGAATACTTGTCTCGGTCATTGGCTTTCTCTGTGGTGAGCAGCAGGGCCCAGGCCGAAGCCCTGGTGTTTTGGTAACATTATATCATGAATAAATTGGGGGTGCTTCACCACTGGAGGTATCCAAGTGTGTGCAAGCGGGGGAAGGTTGAAGGGAAGCAGGCAGTTTTTCTTTATATTTTTAAGAGGCACAGTCTCTGTCATAATTTGCCTTTAATTTAAAAGTTATATCATAGAGTGTTACCTCCCAATCTCATGGAAAATACTGCACATCACACACAAATCCTAGATTTAGTGGTTCCATTCCAATTGTCTTGATTAAGGGATGACTGTAATCTATTGCATGAGGAAAGGTAAATGTGGTCACCCTGGCAGAAACCACTAGTACTTCACACACACACACAAAAGTATTTTTTCTTTCCTAAGAGCAGAATTGTAGCTTGTGATTAAGATATAGACTATATGGAGACTGCATTTATCAGTCCCCTTACTACTAGATGTGGCCACATGACTGTTCAAAACCAATGGATTGTGAGTGACTGTAGCACAGGTGTGTCCTGGAAAGCCTTTAGCATGTACCTCGCCATACCACTTCCCTCTTCTTGCTGGCTGGAGTAACCAGAAAGACCTTGAAAGATCCATGTTCCAGAGAGAAGAACCATTGTCAGCAGAAGTCTCTGAATGATTTTTCAGGACAAAGTCACTATGGAGCTGCTCAGTGAAGTATTGGACACACCATGAATGCTTATATATGTGAAAAATAAAGTACTTCTTCCTTTGCCTTGTTATTTTGAAGTCTCTTATAGAAGCTAAGCCTTTTATTTTAGAAGAATTTCAGATAATTCACTGTAATTAAAATAATAGGAATTATTATTGTTACAGAATGCAGTACGTATTGTGGGGAAGAGAAAAAACACAGGCAGGTAGAGAGAATCAACGTTTTAAGGAGCTTTCGGTTATTGGAGGTATCTGAAGAAATAACAGAATAAAATACCAGACAAATAACTAGAATATGAACTCTCATGTGATGAGTTCTAGAGCACATAGTAGGACGAGCCAAACTTGCATGGGGAAATCAGAAAAGACATGGCAGGAAAATGTAACATTTGGACTGGAGATTTGGCTCAGATAAGAGGTGGTCAGGTATAAACCCAGATGAGAGAAAAGAGCAACCAAGTAGTTTTACAGACTATAGTAAGAAGAGTCATTGTGTGCATATTCAAATCTGTGATGAGCACATAGCATGTTTAAAATATTAGCTACATCCTGTGAGGAATATAAAAAAATATTGACTGCTTCTCCTCTCAATGGACTTGCAAGTTAGCAAGGAACATGACGCAGCCACAGAATTAACACTACATACAGAATTTGATGAGTGCTACACGGGACATAGAAACAAAAACCTGTTAAAAAGGAAAATCTTAAAATTCTTAAGGGTTAATTTTGTGGAAATTCTTAGATATGGCCACAGTAAGCAACAATATTATTTTCATTTGTAAAATTTTAAAGGTATCTAACAGAACCCACGTTATTGTTTTTAATGTTAAATGAGCTAAGACTGCAGAATGTGTGAGTGCCTTGAACACGGTAAACACATTGGTGTGGAGATTGTCATGGTTTTCGTTGTTTTGTTGTTGCATTTTGCTTTGGGTCTTGGAGGTTGTGTAGAGTTTGGATAAGCAGACTTCGTCATATCAGTTTTGGTAGAAAGACTAGCTTGCAGAAACTGTAGAAGTAGGAATAGCCAGGGACCATTCAGAGCTTAAGGGACAGTTGGATTTCACGGTGACATAATGTAGACAGAGTAGCAGATGGCCTCCCTTCACTGCCATGCTAACGGGTTTGGATGTCATTTGTTTGGTGGGGACAGACTATGCACTGAATGCTTTTGAGCAAGGAAGCTACAAGTTAAAAGTTAACATAAGTTCTTTGGCCAGATGAAAATTCAGAGAACCTGGAAGCAGAGTGACCCAGATAGAAGGCTATTTTCGTCATCTAGTGAGAGGTAATTAAAGCATAGAGAAAGAACCACAGATGTGGGGAAGAAAATGAAGGGAAGAGTTTGAGAAACATCACAAAGATAGAATTTATAGAACGTAGCAATTGATTAAATGTGAGAACTGAAGGTAAAGTGAGAAATAGAAAATAAAAAGGTCTCAGGTTTGTAAGTGATCAGGATCATGAAGGTGATAATTTCAAGAAAGGAGTAAACAAAAATTGCTGATTTGTTTTGGACAATGGTGGAATATGTTGGTAGGATTCTCACTTAGCAGTTGGAAATTTCTGATTGGCAGTTGTAGTGAGAGCTGGGTAACATGCAAGCTGTGCTCTTAGTGGAGAGAGCTGAAGCAAAGAATGTAAAGTAAGGTTGTTTTGATACTCTGGCCTGGAGATTACTCTGCTCTTTATTTCGAAGGGGGCGTTCAATAAATATGCGTGTCAACACAGCTGCAGAATTTGGCATTACCTCTGTCTCCTCATATTTATACCAGCAAAGTGTAGACCTCGTTAACAGCCCTGTTATTCTGCATCTGTGCCCTTGTAGCTCAGGATGTCAGACAATGCTGCTAATGAGCTTGAGGGCGAGTGTGTAATTCTTTTAGAAGATGAATACGAATGTTAGCTTGGCCTTCATTCCCTCAAAGGTATACTGTTTGTCACAAGGCAGAGAAAAATATGAGATTTAGAATAGATTAGTAAAACTCTACCACATTGTCATTAAATTAAAAAAAAAAAAACCCGAAGAACCTACTTTCTTGTTCTCAGAAGACTCATTAGTTTCATTACTTCAGTTGATTATTTTATCTCTCATATCTGTCTTGGTAATGGACGTTTATTTGAAAGTTTGTTTCCTCCAATTTTACAACAGTTTCCAACATGTGTTCATGTTCTAAAGAGCTTCTGTTCTTTTCTTCCAAACAACTCAGTATTCTTCATTAAATATTCTAATATCATCGGTATCTCCTGTTCTCTGTTTACACACATGCACAGACACATGTTATTGAATAATTCATAATTTGGGATAATGCATAATCCTCCCAGAGTGTATAATAACTCATCTAATACTGAAAATAAAAATTAAAAATGTGAATTAGTCCCTTCTTCAGTTACTATGAATTTAACAAACTGAGATGTAGCTGCTTCTTTGAATATTTTTTTAAGTGGAGATTAATGTTATGTGACATATTTGAACCACTTATTTAATTATTTACTTGTAAATATGGTCCCTGGAATTAGCTGACTTAAAATATTACCCTGACCACATTTTGGCTATATATTATTTAAGTCGCATTTGTAACATAGACGCATGATTGGTTCTCATCTCTCTGCGATGTGTGCATGAAAGATAACTTAGTAGTGCCAGAGGTGATGATTGCCAGAGGGGTAATGGCAATAGTCGTCCTAGTGATGGTAGCAGCAATAGTAGTTAGCGGCATTACCATTGGTAGTAGTGACGGATCAGTTAAGAATTTACTTCTAAAATCCTGGTGGATATTGAAGAGAGACCATTCTGATGTAGGTAAATAGGACTATGTAGAGTTGCCGAAGGATAAAATGAAGAGTTAGGAGAGAGAAAGGGAAGACTGACCTGGAACAACTCTCCCGATAGAGAAGATGAAGGACAATGAGTCAGTAGTGGAAAACTCAGAGGAAAGGAAGGGACGGGGGTCAACGAGTAAGGAGCAGTGAACTTTGCCAGATACTGAGAAGTGTTTCAATAAGCCAAACACTCAACAAGTGTGGAATGGGTTGAAAATTACCTATCTTCAAGTCAGGGGGAATACAACACAGGCAATAATAGGCTTGAGGAAAACAGATGGTAGACAGAAATACGCCGTATGAGATGCTTTGTGGTAAAAGAAAAAAGAAGACAAATATAATCAGTCAAGCGAGGTTGAGAGGTGAGCATTTATTGCAAATGAAGTACAGAAACACAGCCAGGCCCATTTGTGTGCACGTTGTAGATGGCCGCTTTCTCCAACAGGCAGAGCTGCCTCCCTGGGACAGAGTTGAGAGACTATGAACAAGGCAGCATGGTACACAGAGCTGAAAGTACTTACCTTTTGGCTCTTTATGGAAAATGCTTACCAACTCCATCTCTACGTGATCCTAGAGACACTGATTTTGTAACTTACAGGTAGACATCTCTTTATTCTTCCTCGAATATACATTTGAAATATACAAACGTATATTTCAAGAAAAAATATTTGTGCAGATTATTTATGTAGATACCAGCTTTCCCCTCTTGACTGATTAGCTTCTCATGTCCATAAAGAATGCACACTGTCCCATAACTTTCTATAGTATGTCATTAAACAAAATAAATTCCATCATCATTCTATCAATTACATAAAACTCAATGCAATAAAAGTTTAAAATTTTTCACCAAAATATACTTAGAAAGTCAACTTTATAAAAATAGACTGACTTTTGCATTTCCTACTATTTGAAGTTGCTTTTTAGAGTAAATGGTTGAATTTATGTATAATAAATCACCATTAATTTGTGAGTATATTGAATCATTTTTATATTATATTTAATATGAATCATTCAATAAATTATCACATAGTGAATTAAGGAATGATTTAAAAAGCATTTATTATTTACAAATAGGCATAGTGTCACGAGCACAGAGAATTAACCAACTTGTTAAACACCACCTTAGTAAGTTATGGTTTCTGTTGTGCTCAATAAAAGCAGTTGCCAAATTGAATTCAAGTTGATTATACATTTCTAAATATATGTTGGAGTATACTGGATTTTGAAAATGCTAAAAATTACTCATTGACTCGAAGCACAAATACATAGTATGTCTCATATATTTCAGGAATGGATAATAATATCTGACTTCTCAGCTTTCATGAGAAGCCAAATTGAATGTGCTATTAAAACTCTTAATGCTGCATGTGTTACAGCTGTCAAATTCTAGAGTTTCTAATTAATGACTGTCCAATAAACACTAAAACAATGTTACATATGGCTTGTATGTTTTTTAATGAGGCTTTTAGAGTTTGCAAAGAACAAGAGCTGGAGCACTAATTTCATTGAGAGATTTTTTAAAACTTAGTGTCCTTCAGAGAATCTAGATGGATATTCAGAAACAGTTAAGCATGATAAGTAAACTTTCATAAAATAATATTGTTTAAAATTGTGTTTGAAATGTAGCCAATACATTGATGTTGCTTCTCCCTTAGACAATGTGAATATTTTTTAAATAAATCTACAATGTTTGAAATGTATCTATTTGTATATTTTGTAATGAAATTAAACTTCCTCCTAATTTCATTTATCAAAGTTTTTAGAACTCTTTAAAATTTCACATTATAATAATTTTAATAAATGTATCTGAATTTCTAGCATCTTAAAATTTCGAAATGATCAGGCCAGGTGTAGTGGCTCATACCTGCAATCCCAGCACTTTGGGAGGCCAAGGCGGGCAGATGGCCTGAGGTCAGGAGTTCAAGACTAGCTTGGCCAACACAGCAAAACTCTGTCACTACTAAAAATACAAAAATTTGCCGGGTGTGGTGGCACATGCCTGTAGTCTCAGCTACTCAGGTGGCTGAGGCAGGAGAATCGCTTGAACCCAGGAGGCGGAGGTTGTAGTGAGCCAAGATTGCACCATTGCACTCTAGTCTGGGTGACAAAAGTGAAACTCCATCTCTCTCTCTCTATGTATATATATATTTTAATGATCAACAATGACTTGGCTTTTATTGTTATAACTTATTTTAAAAAGTGAGTAAAACTGGCCAGTGGCGCAGTGGCTCACACCTGTAATCCCAGCACTTTGGGAGGCCAAGGCAGGAAGATCACAAGGTCAAGTGATCAAGACCATCCTGGCCCACATGGTGAAACCCTGTCTATACTAAAAATACAAAAATTAACTGGACGTGGTGGCGTGCACCTATAGTCTCCACTACTTGGGAGGCTGAGGCAGGAGAATCGCTTGAACCCTGGAGGTGGAGGTTGCAGTGAGCCAAGATTGCACCACTGCACTCCAACTTGGTGACAGACCAAGACTGCCTCTAAAAGATAAATACATACATAAACAAATATAAAATAAAAAGTGAGCAAAAGTGCCTTTGATGTTAATAAAAAATAATTTTTTCTTTTGAACTTGAAAAGGTTTTAGAGAAGAGATAGAGTAGATGATGTTTCAATCATTTGATAACATCTAGATGCCTTAGCTGCAAAGAACAATCAACTCCCAGACTTCTATAGAGCTATCTTCTCAAGGATGCAGAAATATTCTGGCCTATCTGTAACACTTACTCTGAGGACAAGCCAACATCAAACAGAACATCTACTACTTGAGATGGGTTATCATTGGGAGCTTGGGTGTCTCAAGTAAATGGTTCAGAAGGTTGCCTCTTGCTCAACAAGAACAAAATGTCAGGATTTTCTCTGTGACTCCATGCTGCTGGCCATGAAGAATGTCTGGAGACTGAGCAGGTGCAGTCTCTGGGCCAGACAGGCCAAGACATGAACCCAGCTTTGCTATTGCTAGCCCACCATCCACTCCTGCCTAGGGAGAACAAAGTTGGGAATTCAGTAGGAAGTTAAAGATGAAAGGAGGGACTGCTATGGCAACAAAAAAAGCTGGAGCGCTATTCTCACACACTCTGCATAAACGCCACATGAGAGGGGCTCAGAACCACTTAGCATTTACATATGAACCACTTCTCCCATGGCATGTGTAGGACACAGGGACATCAGAGGTGAATGTTCCCTTCCCTCTTCTTTCTCTACCTTCTTCCCGGCCAATCTAAATATTTTGCTTTGCTGAGAACCAGCCATCTCTGCTTCTCAGGCTTACAAGAGCCACCATAGTGAAGTAGAGTTCACCAGCTCCCATCTCAGGACATGTGACAGGGTGTGGTTCATCTGTTCAACTGTCATGCACACGTAAACACCTTACAGGATGAGGGGCATGCAGCTGGGCAGGACAGGATCTTGTCCTCCAGCCCTACAGCAGCATGAGGGGCAGGAACCCGCCATTCCCAAAGCCCAAGTGGACGTGCTACAATGCATTGTTTTATCCTTGCCATCTGCAGGAGGCTTAAGCTTAAACCTTGCAAATACACCACAGTCTCCACCTGCATTAGGAAGGAAGGATGAAACATTACCTAGGATTGGCTCCCATCCCTTCCCCAGGCCTGTGGGATCTGGGTTTGGAGAGTCTCCTGTGAGATGCTGATGAGGTTCATCTAGTGAACAAGAGCTGGTGGAGCTCAGAGAGTGAACAGAGAGGGCTATGACTGGAAGGGGCTGTGTTCTCCCTGTGGCAGGGCATAGGGTGTGCTATCTACTGGCCGACTGTGGACCTCCTGAGAGAGATCCAAGTTAAGCCATCACCAACAGATCCCATGGTGCTGAAGAGGACTGCCTGGTGGCTGCGTGACACTAACAAGAGCTTCTGTGTAGGGGCTGAGTGGGAGTCACCTGCCTCGACCTGGAGGGGGTTTCACCTGACGCAGAAAATCACCAGGTTACCTGGTTGGGAAGCCTTCACCTAACAGGTAGCTTTTAATTCCTTTGGAGATTTGTGAACATGTTGAAATTATTATTGTTATAAATAAATTGATATGAACTTCATACCTTCTGGCATTCTCTAATTCTTAATTTGAAGCTTATAAAGGGAGCTCTTTATTTTCCTCTACTGAATTAAGAATTCCTTTTGTGTGTTCGCCATTTCGGCAAACTTGCCAAGATATCTGTCACTAATTTCTTATCTTCACTCTCTTTCTCTCTCCGTGGGGTCTCCAATGTCTTCAAACTGTTGGTAGTCTCCATATAAACTTAAAAGAAATAAGCAAACAGAAATAAATAAAATCTTATTTAACTCATTTCTCCTCCTCACTTGAGAGAAGCTTTTTTCCGTTATTATAATTGTGAAACAAATGTTCTATACCCATAGCTGCTATTTCCTTACCAACCATTTGATAGTGTGCTGAAATGTGTTCTTTCACACTTATTCTATCAAAATCACCCTTCCAAAGACCTTAACCATTTGTATCCTACCTAAAAAAAAATACCCCTGTGCTTTTTCCGTTATTCTAAGTCACATCTTAAGAATTTTTTTGTATGTCTGTCATTCCTTTGGTGGGTTTCAGGAGGTGGAAATATTGAGTAAAGTCTTCTTGATGGAATGAAGAAGTAAAAGTTTTTATTGAAAAAGGAAATTTTTGACAAATGTAGTTAAAATTACAATTTTAAGAAGTAAACAAGAGATTTATAAGCTCATATAAATATATATGATTTTTTGAACTAAAAAATTACAGTAACAATACTTAATAAAATATAAAGATAATACGGCTTCTAAAGCATCTATCACACCAAAAGGTTTTTCTCCTCTTCCAGCTGCAATAGAGATAAGTTAATTTACCCAACAAACATATTGTCTATAATTTGACATATGATCATATCTTGCTTGCTGATAAGCAGCAAAGTTTGGTGATGTTTACAGGTAAGCAAACCTCCCTGTAGTAACTGAGGTTCACTATAGTGGGCACTCTCTCCCACTTAGAAGTCCAGTCTTCATTCTGGCCTGTTTCTTCTTTGTTACATTGATTGTGCGATTTCTCCCTAGGGAATAGAGCAAATTTAATCCCTCCCATCCCTCACTGTTGTCCATCATTGTAAACCTTGCAAATATACCACAGTCTCCACCTGCATTAGGAAAGAAGGATGAGACATTTCCTAGGATTGGCTCACATCCCTTTTCCGGGCCTGTGGGATCTGGGTTTGGAGAGTCTCCAGTGAAATGCTGATGAGGTTCATCTAGTGAACATGAGCTGGATCAACAACAGACTTGCAGGGCAGTTAGAGAAAAGAGTCACCACCAGCTCCACCTAAACTGCGTAAATGACTGGAAAGCTACATGCAATACCCTCAACACACAGAGGTCTTAAAACGCCTCTGAAACAGTTTGATTTCACATCTCAAAATGTTCTATGAGATGTGACATCCTCATTTCATTAGTTTATACATTAGTTTATTGCCATTTTTGCTAGTTCTTAAATTTCTAAACCCCAGTGCCGTAACTATATATGAGGTGATACAGGCTTGAATGATGAGCTACATGTGTAAGAAGACAAGCTGGGTGGAAAATAATTGCTTTTATTGTCGTAAATTGTTATAATACTTGGTCTAGCTCCAACAAGCATTTATAGTTAATAATGATAATAATTATGTGAGCAACACTAAGTAAAACTGACTGTGAGTTTATTTTAGCTAACGATGCATAAGTTTTTAGTTTCTAAAATTATAGATACCTCCTGAATGAAAATAATAGTAACTTTAAAAAACACTCAGTAGACCGGGTGCAGTGGCTCAGTCCTGTAATCCCAGCACATTGAGATGGTGAGGCGGGCAGATCTTGCTCTATCTCACATGCAATGCAAGAATTCTTCCTACCTGCCTCCTGAGGTCAGGAGTTCAAAACTAGCCTGGCAAATATACTGAAACCCCATCTCTACAAAAATACAAAAATTAGCTGGGCATGATGGCAGGTGCCTGTAATCTTAGCTACTCAGGAGGCTGAGGCTGGAGAATCTCTTGAACCCAGGAAATGGAGGTTCCAGTGAGCCGAGATAATGCCATTGCACTCCAGCCTGGGCAACAGAGCAAGGCTCCCTCTCAAAAAAATGAAAAAAATACTAGGTAAATTTGTACAGCTAGACACGAAAGCTACTATCTTTAAATTTTCTGTCTCACTAAGCCTGGAAAATCAATAATGATGACATTTACCTACTATCACGTGGTCAAAATTCATGTGTAGATGTATAAACATATGTGGATGCACATTACCACACAAAGAGCAAAATAATTTTTAGATCGATCTACTTTCTGTAACATTACAATTTGAAGACAGTACAAATAATGGCTAAAAAATTTTAAAACTAAACTGAAAATTACACTGAATATAACTCAAAATGCCAGCGTCATTAGTAAGTGTAAAATTGTGCTGAGATTAAGTGACAAACCTTTGGCTTTTTTGTTTTTGGTGTGAATATGACTTGGTATATTTAAGAAGATCATAGTTTCAGTAGTGTAAGTGTTAATAAAGTTTCTGTCTTGATAAATTACTGTCATTACCTCTCATGACTTAGATTCTATAAATACATACACACTTAATAAAATAATAATTGCATAATGCCTAAAAAGATAATTGACAACACATTAAAATTATGACATTTTAAATTAATTTACCCATATTTGTTGTCTATTAAGAATCCTTGACTGGGCGCGGTGGCTCACACCTATAATCCCAGCACTTTGGGAGGCCAAGGCGGGTGGATCTCTTGATGTCAGGAGTTCGAAACCAGCCTGTCCAACATGGTGAAACCTCGTCTTTACTTAAAATACAAAATTAGCCGAGCATGATGGTGCATGCCTGTAATCCCAGCTACTTGGGAGGCTGAGGCAGGAGAATCGCTTCAACCTGGGAGGCAGAGGTTGTAGTGAGCCAAGATCATGCCACTGCACTCCAGCCTGGGCAACAACAGCAAAACTCCATCTCAAAAAAAAAAAAAAAAGGAATTCCTGCCCCACTCTGAGGTGTACCTGTGAAGTGCTTCGCCAACACACCTGTTGTGTCTAAAGCTATGGCAGTAAAATGGAGAAAATGCTAGATATTTAAAATACTTTTAACAGGTCTATTGCTGGTCTAAGCTAAATGCTAGGCAAATAGGAAAGATATTTGTTTACTTATTCTCACTGCCTTCAGATGGTTTCTAGCTCATCTCCAGCTCCAGTCTCTTCTCCCTGCAGGGCATATCTCACAGCTTTTCTGTTGGTCTTGAGCAGGCTAGTGCAGAAGCTCTATTTCACACTCAATGCAAGAATTCTTCCCACCTGCCTGCTTAGTCAGGATTCTTGGCTGGGCATCCTGCAATGGGAAAGGGGATTGTGCCAGTGTCTTCCTCTTTCTTTGTAGCTCCCTTTCTTCAAGGAATTCAAGAACAGGACAGGGGAGAGTCAATTAGAGGAGGTACTATGTGGCACAGCGGCGGTTCTGTTACTAGAGTTCTCTCTTGTCTAATATGGCAATGGTCAACATGCTTCCTATTTAGTACATCTCCAAATGTCAGTACTCACATGCAGTACCTTATGGAATCTTGAAAGTCTTTGGGCTTCCCAGTGCAAGCAGAACATTCACTAATTGCCAAGGATGCTACTTGTTGACCAGTTTTTCTATAGTAACAGAGATTAACTGAACAAATGAAAGCCAAGCTAAACAAGATAATTCTCAGTATAAACAGTAGCTTGCAGTGAGTGTTTCATTAAGGGCTCACTGATGAGAAATGGAAATGATATGAGCCATTTTCACATAGAACTCAGCTAGTCTCAGCTATAAGTATGAGGTGTCACAAGCCAGATTTGACCATACAGAGGACAGTGTTCTAGAAGATGATGGAATAACAGACGAAAGGATCCTGGATCCCTGAATGATTATGTGGAGCAGAGATGCCTCTTCAGTCTGCACCATGAACTTCTGAAGAGTTATGTCAGAAAATTTGTAGGCCACTATATTGTAGGATCTCTTTTTTATTAGCTTAGACATTTCCCTTTCTAATAGCCCAGCTGAGCTACTATGACTTACCCTCAGCTCCTGCTGTGTCTCCCTCATCCTGACAGAAAGCACCTTCATAGAAATATCTTACCATAAGGATTCTGACCTGTCTACCTCCTCAGTTGTCCAAGATACCCAAGGGAAATGTACATACCATTGCTACTTCAAATAATGGAGGCACTGCTCCGTGTGGCTGCTCTTTTAATCAAAGCAGATAGCACTGCCAGCCTTCTACTTTTTGATTTCTACAGGCAGAACACAGTCAAAAGTCTCTGTGCATCCTGGTTCCCAAACATCTGTGAGAAGGGAGATCTCAGTGTTTCCCTCTTCCATCCCCTGTAATCTCCCTCAGTGCCCCTTAAGAGTTTTACATGTGGCTCATTGGAGAAAGACCAATGAAAGGAGAATGCCACTGCATCCACTCTGGGCAGCCAGTTTTTTATAGCTTGGATAATTCTTTCCAGACTTTTAGGCTGGAATGGGGGTGAGTTATTAATACTACCTGGATCTGTTCTCTATTCAGCACTGTGATGGTTAATTTTATGTGTCAACCCAGCTCAGTCACAGGGTGCCTAAATATTTGTTCAAATATTGTTCTGAGTGTGTCTGTGAGGGTGTTTTTGGAAGAGATCAACATTTGAATCAGTTGACTGAGTAAAGCAGACTACCCTCTCTGATATGGGGGACCTCATCCAATCAATTGAAAAAAGTGAATAGAACAAGAAAGGCAGACCATCCCCCTGGGCTAGAGGGAGCTCCTGTTGCTTGATTGCCTTCAAACTGAGATATTTGTTTTTCCTGCCTTGAACTGAAACATTGTCTCTTCGTGAGTCTTCAGCTTGATGACCTTCAGATTTGAACCACATTATCAGTTCTCCTGGCTCTCAGGCTTTGTACTCCAACTGAAACTATACCATTAGCACTAGCTTTTAAACTACACTGTTGATTTTGGGACTTGTGAGTCTCAATCCAAACTCCTGTGATCAATTTCTTATGGTAAATTCCTTTATATGTATGTGTACATACACTACACACATATATTCATATATACATTATATATACACATATACATACACATACACATTATATATACACACACATATACCCATATACACATTATGTATACACATATATACCTACATACATATACACATTATATATACCTATAAATATACACATATGTATATATACACATTATATATACACAAACATATCTACACGTATATACATTATATATACACACATACATATACCTATCATATCCACACATATGTACATACACATGCATACACATATATATTCACATACACATTATATATACAAATACACACACACACACACACACACACACGTCCTATTCATTCTGCTCCTCTGGAGAATCTGACTAGCACAAGCACCTTTCCTTTGTACGTGGGTACCTTATCACCTATTCTCCTTAACTTTGGGACTTTAACTAAAATTCTGAGACCTCAAGAAAAATTACACTTATTGTCTTAGTAAAATGTGTTTTAGCATCAAATCCAGTAAGAAACAGAGAAATAATATTTCAATATAACATGTGTTTTTGACTTAAAATAAGGCACTTTTCAAACAATGGAAGCAACTAGAAGCTAAAGGATTCCAGGAATGGGGGTGGAGGGGAGAGAACTTGATGGAATTTTGTGTCAAAGATTACTTACATGGTAGTGTTAATATTTAATCAAATAAAGATTACTGATATGGAAGTGTCCTTAATTCCAATGCATATTGGCAAACAGGCCATTTAAAGCTAGATTTGGGCACTATTTCTGTCTCGCTCTTTTGTCAGATACTGAATAAAGTCAGTTTATAAATAATCCTAATTGACATGAATTTGTATAAGTAATTGCTCTTCAACAATTTTTTTAGAAGTTGTAAGTAAAATAAGAATAATAATATAGTATTGTCTCTATTCATTTCAATAATAGAAAAAATAGTACATAGAACAGCTACTATATACTAATTGTGGCTTAAAATTTAAACTTGTAATTTCTCACAGCAGCCTAAAGAGGCAAATGTATTTTCACCCTCTTTTAAGATGAAGAAATGGAAGCACAGAAGTTTAAGACACATGCCAGCTGGGGGTGGGGAGTTGGGGAGGGATAAC
>CAUYQU010010602.1:0-12833 GCA_963574635.1 Cheracebus regulus | reverse complement strand
CCTCCCCTCCCCATCCTCTCCTCTCCCCTCCCCATCCTCTCTCCTCCCTTTACTCTCCCTTCCCTTCTCTTCCTTTCCTTGGAGCATCCCAGAAAATCATTTTGGAAAAGCTTTCTTCCACTACAGCCACTTTTCTGGATTAAATCATGACATTCATGTCTTTTATTATATTCAGATGGCTATGAACACAGGACTGACTTCTCAGTGAGCCTATGTTGCTTCTTTCCTCTAATCAAGTCCGTTTAACTCAGAATCACAGGTCTTGATTGAATTTTTCAGCATGATCTCCATGGTGAGTGCTCAGTGTTTTGTAACCCAGTGGAGGAGGACAGGGCCTGGATGTGGGTGTAAGTGCAATGGAGGAAGAGAGATCTGGGGATTTAGTAGGATGGGAGGCAGGAGCCTTTTGGGGCTAGAGAGAGATCTATCAAGAAAAATTTCATGCTCTTGACAAACAAGAAATGTGGAATAGTTTTAAAACTTGATTTCCCTACCTAGAAGAAAAGAGGGTTTCTAGCAGGGTTCCTCCTTATACCAGGGACCTGGTACAAAGTAAACACTCATAGCAACAGTATAATTACGGATGAGGAAAGAAAAACGAGGAGGAGGAGTGAAAAGCAGTCAAAATTTTTAGGTGAAAGAGGATTTAAGGTGGGTTGGGCTATTATCTTCAGTGCATGTGACTTGCAGTGCACTTGATTTACATGCAAATGTAGCAGCTATGTTCAAGCTGCTGCAATAGAGAAAAACTCATAAAATGGGTGACTTCCAAGCAACAGGAATTTATTTCTGGCAGTTCTGGAGGGATGTCAAAAATCAAGGTGCTGGCAGATTTGTTGTCCGGTGAGAGCCTACTTCGTAGGTCATAGACACCTGTCTTCTCACAGTGTCCTCATGTGATGGAAAGGGCGAGGCAGCTCTCTGGGGTCTCTCTTATAAGGCACTAATACTGATCATGAGGGCTCTGCTCTCTTGACCTAATCTTTCCCCAAAAATGCCACCTCATAACACCATCACCTTGGGAGTTCAAGTTTCAACATATGAATTTGAGGGGCTGGCATGAACATTCAGATGATAGCAACCTTGGAGAAACTATGAAGGGAGCGTCAGGAGTTAGTGACTTTGTGGATTTGGGGAACATTTAAAACTGGGTTCTTCAGGCCAGGAACATTTAAAACTGGGTTCTTCAGGTTTTTCAACACTCTAAAGCCTTGAAAAGGATAGGCATCAAAAGACACAATAGCAAGTAAAATTTGGGGGCTGTTGTAGATTTGGTATGAGGGAAGAATAGGTAGGGTGAGTGAATATTGGTGTTAGAGCTTAGAGGCAGAGGATGAGAACTTGGGTTATTGTGGGAAAGGTGCAAGAGGTCACAGATTGGAGGAAGGGGCAGATTTTTTTTTTAAGAGCCTATGTGCATCTCTCATCTCCACAAAACAGAAGCCCTGAAGTCTGAGGTCACTCTACCAAAGTCTGACTGCACTCCCCGTTCACAGTAGACTGGAGACCCTGGTGCGCAGAGCAGACACAGGTAAAAGCAGAAGAGCGTGTGGGGCAGAACCCAGCGATGAACTGCAGAGCAACAGACCAAGGTTTCTGATAGGACGTTCAGCGTTTCCTCAGTGTAGTGTCAGTTAATCAGAGGAAGTGGGACAACTGCGGCCTTCTGATCAGAGGAATATCTGCAGGTGGTGAGATGGTGCATGTGTCACTTGAGTGTGGTCTGCATAGAAGTCTCAGCTCCCAGGAGAGTTCTCATTGTTAGCTTTAGAGAAAGAGTAGGAGGAAGAGGTGGAGGAGGAAAAGAAAGAAGAGAGGCTGAATCAGAGAGAAGCAGAGAGAGAATCTGAGGGAAATGATTTACATGCAAGAGAAAGTGAAACTCAAGTGTAACCCCCCACCCACACTGCAAAGGGCAACTTCTGTGGTCCACCCACTAGGGAAAACCTCTCATGTTTCTCAGGCACCTGTTCTGGCAACAATCATCCTCCTCCCAGAGCTTGCTCTGCCTCCTTTAGAAGGTAGGAACAAATGATAAAGTGGGAGTGAAGAAGATTTAAATGACTTAAAGTGCTCCACGGCTACATATTTTACTTTTTGCTATGCTTATATTGGACCTGTCTCTTTTGACCTAGGTGTTAAGAGTGAGAAGTGAAAATCCTGTCCTTTAGCCCTCACTCTGCTTCTTTTCTGGATTTCAGATACCTTAAATGTAAAATGAGGAAGTAAAAATAAATTGTCTTTAAGATTCTTCCCATTATAATGTTTTATATTTCTAATAATACTAGCTACCATTTAGTGAGTAAATACTCCGTGAAAAGTGATTAATATATCTTAACTAGAATCCTCAAAACCATCTCAAAAGTGGATATTGTGATCCACAAATGAACTAAGTGAGACTGTGTCTCTTTCTGGCTTTTCCCACCCTGCAAACCTCTGTGTTCACAGATGAACCCCCAACCTGATACACAGTCATGCATCGCTTAGTGACGGGGACACGTTCTGAGAAACGCGCACTAACACAAACCTAGATGGTATAACCTACTGCACACCTTGGCTATGCAATGCAGCCTATTCCTCCTCAGCTGCAAATCTGGTCAGCATATTACTGTACTGAATGCTCTCGGCAATTGGAACAAAGTGGGAAGTATTTGTGGATCTTAACATAGAAAAGGTACTGTAAAAATACAGTAGAAAATATTTAAAAATGGTACACCTGTATAGGACACTTACCATGAATGTGGCTTGTAGAGATGGAAGCTGCTCTGGGTGAGTGAATGAGTAAGGGATGACAGAGACTTAGGACATTACTGTCCACACTGTAGACTCTCTAAACACTGGACACTGCACTAAACTTACTTAAACATATTTTTCTCTTTTCATTAATAATAATAATAAACTAATATTTTATTATAATATTTTATAATATAATATTATTAATAAAAAATAATAATAAACATATTTAGGCTGCACTAAACTTACTTAAACATATTTTTCTCTTTTCATTAATAAGTTAAACTTACTGTACATTTTTAATTTTATACAATTTTACATTTTTGACTTTTTTGTTAATGACATGGCTTAAAACACATGGTGTACAGTGGTACAAAAATATTTTTAATATCCTTATTTGATAAGTTTTTAAATTTTTAAATTATCTTTACTTTTTAAATTTTTTTTTTAATTAAGACACAAATACACACATGAGCTTTGACCCACACAGGGTGAAAGTCACCAATGTCACCGTCTCACACCTGCACGTCATGTCCCACTGGAAGGTCTTATGGGGCAGTAACACGCATGGAGCTGTCATCTCCTACGATGATGATGCCTTCTGGAAGAGTTCCTGAAGGACCTGCCTGAGGCTGTTTTATGGTTCACTTTTTTAAGAAGTGGAAGGAGTGCACCCTAAAATAACAATAAAAAGTATAGTGCAGCAAATACATAAACTGCATAAACTATACATAACTATACATAAAAGTATAGTGCAGTAAATACATAAACTATGCATGACTATACGTAAAAGTATAGTGCAGTTTAGTATATGTATAGGTATAGAGCAGTGTACCTAAAAGTATAGTGCGGTAAATACATAAACTGCATACATAAACTGTTACTCCAATAACAGTTAATAAACAGTTTTATCATTATTAAATACCATGTACTATACATAGTTGTATGTGCCATCATTTATATGACTGGCATGCAGCATCTGTTTACATGAGGAATAAACACAAACATGCTGGTAAACATGAATAATATGTTGTGCTACCACATTACCATGGCTATGACATCACTAGGTGATAGGAATTTTTCAGCTTCATTATAATTTTACAGGATTTTGGAATATATGGTCCATCCTTGACCAGAATATGGTTATGCAGCTCACGACTGTACTCCTAATAACCACCAGGTGGCAGCCCATACCCATTCTTTAAGGTCACAATTACATAGGTGGAAATCTGAGACTAACCCACTGCCTAGGAAACTGACTTTACCCAGACTGATGAATTAACCCAGTTATGGAGTATCTGGACAACCCCTGTTTGTCTGATTTGTATTACAGGAGATTGGACGAATTTAGGAACTACATAAGAAATTGAAGTTTTCTTTCTTTGATTTTCTGGATTTCTTTTTTATTTTTGGAGGCAAGGTCTCCCTATTGCCCAGGCTGGAGTGCAGTGGCACAATGACAGCTCACTGTAGCCTCGACCTCTGGGGCTCCAGTGATCGTCTCACTTCTGCCTCTTGAGTAGCTGGGGCTAGGCACGCAACACCATGCCTGGCTAACTATTTTGTGGAGTCAGGATCTTATTATGTTGCCCAAGCTGGCCTCAAACTCCCGGGTTCGATCAATCCTCCCGCCTCAGCCTCCCAAAGTGCTGAGATTATAAGTGTGAGTTACCACCATGCCTGGCCAGATTGCCCATTTTAAATTAAAGAAGGTCTAGGGTTGAATAGAATTTCAAAAGATTAGGGAGTAAAAAGAAGGCTCTCCTGGCAGAGAAATCTGAGTGAACATAAAAACCAAGATGGAAAGGTACAGGGTATGTTTGGGAAAAAGTCAAGTGCTCAGCCTGGGTGTCCTGTAAGTTGTGTTATGAGAATGAGAGAGTAGAACCTAAGATAATTAACCTAAATTAAGTTTAGATTTAAGAAATCTTGAATATCGTATTTTGGGATATGAACTTTAACAGTTTTACTTTGAAATGGAGAACTTCCATACACATATCACTATGACTTAAGATTGCTAACATTTTACTTTACTATAATGTCTTTTTTCCCAACACTTTGAGAATCCATTGTAGATATTACACCCCTTTGCCTCTTAAAAATAAAGGCAATGATTTTCATAACTATAGTACAATTATCAAAATTTAAAAATTTAACTTTGATACAATCACCTAGTTTACAGACTTCATTCAAATTTGATTATTTTCCAAATAATACGTAGGACCACACACTGCATATAGTTTTCATGTCTCTTTTGTCTCCTTTAATCTGAGATTCTTTCTCTACTTTCCTTTATCTTTCATGGACATTGACTTTTTTTTCCCAACTTTTGTTTTAGGTTCAGGAGTATATGTGCCAGTTTGTTACATGGGTACATTGGGTGTTGCGGGGTTTGGTGTACACATTATTTCGTCACCCAGGCATGAGCATAGTACCCAATGGGTAGTTTTTCGATCCTCACCCTCCTCTCACTCATCACCCTCAAGTAGGTCCCGGTGTCTGTGGCATCCTGCGTGTGTCCATGTGTACAGGCTGTTGATATTTTGAAGAGTATAGTCCTTCTATTCTGCAGCGTGTCTCTCAGTTGGATTTGTCTGCAGTTCATGTGATTAAATCTGTGTGAGAGAATTTTGTCAGGATTACTGCATCGGATGATGGCTCCCAGGGCTTCACATCAGGAAGCATTGGTATCAGTTTTCCTATTATTGGTAATATAAAGTAGTATTCTTTTTTTCCACTGTAAATTTATAATTTTTCTTTTTAAATTAAAAAGTACTTTTAGATATGTTTATACTATGTCAGTATCCTATTCCTTATTAAACTTTTCAACTCTCACCTACTAGTTTGGGTATTTTATCTTAGTAACTGTTGAGAGTCATCAAAAATATATTGAGTTGGATAGAATAAAATCAGAACCATGTTTAGAAATATCACTCTAGTAGCTGTGTGTGTGTGTGTGAGAGAGAGAGAGAGAGAGAGAGAGAGAGAGATTTTACTATCTTCAACTCCAATACATTGTAGTCCTTCCTTTATTTTTATTTTTATTTTTTATTTTTTGAGACGGAGTCTCGCTCTGTCTCCCAGTCTGGAGTGCAGTGGCATGATCTCAACTCTCTGCAACCTCTGCCTCCTGGGTTCAAGTGAGCCTCCCGAGTAGCTGAGATTACAGGGGCCTGCCACCACACCCAGCTAATTTTTGTATTTTTAGTAGAGACGGGGTTTTACCATATTGGCCAGGCTGGTCTCAAACTCCTGACTTCAAGTGATCTGCCTGCCTCGGCCTCCCAAAGTGCTGGGATGACAGGCGTAAGCCACTGTGCCTGGCCTAGTCCTCCTTTTGTCTGGGACTCTGGCACTCGAGTTCTGACCTGGTCCAGGAAATCTTTTAACCTTGAGTCCACACGGAAGAATCTTGGTAGATCGGGGAGGTGGGGAATAAGATGATCTCCTATCAGGCCAGTGCAGCCCAGGCTCAGATCACACAGTTTGGATGGCTTTGTTCCTTTGGGCTAATTCCCTTGTGCAAGGCAAAACCGGCACAATCTCAAGTGCAGAGACCTAACAGTTCTGGATTAGATTTGGGGAACATTAGAATCTGGGCGCAAACAAACATATATTAAGCTCTTCCAACTCACCCATCTCTCTTCTGGTTGAGTTACTATACGTCCTCTTATTTAAATCTCACGGCAATCCTTTAAGGCGGGCAGTAGTATTCCAATTACACAGATGAAGAAACTGACTCCTGAAGAGGTTCAGGAGTCTCTAGAGGGCCACAATTCAAAGCTTGATGTCTCTGATTCTGAAACCTATATGCCTTATATCTGCTACTTTCTAATCCATCGATTGCAATGGTAATACTAAGAGCCAACCCTGTCATTGGCTTGTAACTGACATATCAGCTTTCTAAATATACATTTTCCTCACATTCTCATGACAAGTTGTGAGAAATAGATAGCAGATGCCATTTGTCTCATCTGATAATGAAGATCCATGCCCACACAGCTAGTGGGAAAACCAAGCCTTTTGACTTTTAGTCAAGAGATCTTTCTAATTTTATCATGTGCCCCTTTTGGACACACAAGGATTTAGAGGAGTGAGGAGGAAGAGATAAGGAGAGAAATCTATAGGGGTGGAGGACATCTGTAGGAGGAAATCTGTATAATCAAGATGCCTCAAATGGCTTCCTGGACGTGAGCTGTGGGACTGCCCAGCGATGCCTGCAGGCTTCAGGATGCAGGACACATCTGTGCCCCTGGTTCCTCTTGCCAGAGCCCAGGAGATTGGCGGGGACCCTAGGGAAGACCGTCTTCTGGGTGCAGGGCAGATGCTGAGCAGCTGAGCAAGCAGAACTCGGCAGGCGGGCGTGGGGGTTTCTCCTCTAGCTAACTTGGATTTCCAGAGGCCTGAGAGCACAGCTTCCACATTCTCCTCCTTTGGGAAGTGGAAAGCTGGCTTCTCTTCCCTCTGACTCTCAGTGGTTCTCAAGGCCCCAGCGGGAGGTCTTTGCCTGGGAAAAACAGAGCTGAAAGAGCAACAGCACCTCAAGGTATGAAGGAAAAGGAGAAACTGGCTTATCCTCTGCTTTTTCTTAGAAGACAAGAGGCAGTTAGGACAGGGCCAAGAATGATTTTGTGATTCCTTGGAGGAGAGGGGAAAGGTTAAAAACCACAGGGAAAATTAACTCTGAGGGTAAAGAAAAAGATCCTCAACATATCACCACATGTCTACTCTCTGCAATAACAGACAGACATCTGAGTAAGACTGGCTTAGGTTTGACATAAAGAAAGATTTCTATAGACCTCGAAGGTTTTCTGACAGCGGGAGGGATGTGACGAAGCCTGGAGGGGCCCTGTGTCCCACAGGGAGGAACGAGCTGCCTGGGTTTGACTCTGCTCTGTTATTAACCTGCTATTTGAGTTTGGGCAAGTTACACAGCCTTGAAGGCTTCACCTTCTCATGTAACATGAGACAATCATAGTGGCAACCTCAAAGTGACTTGTAAGTGAAATGAAGGAATATGTAAAGCTTAGCGTATCACCTAGTCCACAGGAAGGGAGCAGAGACTTTAGCTGTTGCCACACTGGTCACTCACCATGAAAAAGTGTTGGGTTGAGGGTGAGGAGACCTGGTTTCTATTTGTTTTTTTCTGCCTAGCCAGCTCTTTCCCTGGCAAACAATATCTTCTTCTTTTCCCCATATGTCCTTAGGTAAAGAGGCGGTATTGCATGAGATCCAAATTCTATTTTCAGTTCTGATACTCACTCACATTTTGAGCGAATGCAGATTACTTTACCACTCTGAGCCTCAGTTTCCCCACCTATAAATAGAGAGGATAATAGCTATTTGGAGTTGTGGATTATTAGCACAGTGTTTAGAGTCAGACAAGCCTGGATTTTCATCATACCTTCAAAACTTACTAGCTATGTGACTGTGGGCATTTTACTTAATGTCTCTGAGCTCAGTTTCCTCGATTGTTACATGAGGATTATAACACCTTTGTTGAGCTTGGCAAAGACTACTTAAGACAGTAAGTGTAGGCTGCTTCACCTAGAGCCCAGCTGAAAAAGTAAGTACCTTGGCAGCAATTTTGTAGCTGGTAGCTTTCCTGTAGGAATGAAATCGCCTGAGGAGTATTCTTTTAAGTAGTACTCTTTTAATCATATTTCCTCTGCCTGGAACAAAAAGGAGATAACAGATGTACACATTTCGTGTCCTCATTCTGCTTCCCCCATTTAGATTGATCCACTGAAAAAGTATCTAAGAGTGTTTGTCCCCAATTCAGCCATAACCTGCTCCAGCATCCCCCATCTATTCTCTCTAGGATAACCCACAAGGCCCATCCATCAACTCTCAAGCTCACTTTTGTCATGCAGAGTGGACCAGCCTGGAGGAATCCCCCTCCCCCAACACCCACACACCCCGACACACACACACACACACACACACACACACACACACACACTGCACACATAATTTCTCAAAAGCCAAATTAAAGTCACCATCCATCCACTGCCAGAAGCCCCTTTCCTCTTCCTTACTCCCAAGGGAACCCTCGCCCTCCATTGACATCACCCTCCCCGGCACTCCGTCCTCTATCACAGACACACACTAGTCACCATCCCACTTCTCCTCCCCTTCTCTATTGCCCAGTAATTATATTCTCCGCCTCCCAGTGTTATGCTAATATAAGCTCCTGGCACAGCTGCCCAGATTAAATTAGAGCCCAAACCAGCAGGCCAACTAATTATATTTTCTTGGATGGAATTGTCTTCCCCCACCTTTGGGGTACAGGGCCAATAAAAAGTAAATGAGCACTGCCAATATTTGCGGAGGATATTTGACTTTTCTTGCCTGGGTGGTTTTGTCCTCCCCAACCAATCTGGGCCCTTGAATTAGATTATAGCAGAATGAGAGAAGAGAATTTTCCTCAAATGACCCTTCTAAGCCCCATCAATTTTCCTGCAGGTCAGCTCAGCTGGGTCTGACCACCATTATCAGGCCAAGGAAGAGAAAATGGCATGGAACTCTTTCTCATGAACGAGACTCTTCTGCCACCTTTGTGAGTCGCTCCTTCGTTCCTAGCTCCAAAATCTTTCCTCCAAATACTCACTGCCACCTGTCCTGAAATGACTGCTGCTGAATTCTTTTTACTTCTAGTCTCACGTGAGAAAGAGTGCTACTTCCCTTACAGAACACTATTTCAAGGCCGATTCCTCAGCTTTTATCTTTCCTTATTTATGGCTGGAACAACATAAAGGTTTCCATTGTTAAAAGAAATATTTTAGACAAGTTAAATTTAACAGAGTTTAACAGATTTTTTAAATTCATCTTTTTTTTGAGACAGGGTCTTGCGATCTTGCCCAGACTGGTCTCAAAATCCTGGGCTCAAGCAATACTCCTGCCTTGACCTCCCAAAATGCTGGGATTACAGGTGTGTGGCATCATGCTGGCCAATAGAGTTTAACTGAACAAGAAGTGAGAAAAAAGATTCATGAATTGGGCAGCCCATAGAATCACAGCAGATTCAGAATGCCTGGGGGTCAGAGAGAGTTTATGGACTGAAAAAGGAAAGTGACACACAGAAAATGGAAGTGAGGCACAGAAATAGCTCGGCTGGTTACCGCTTGGCATTTTGCCTTATTTGAACATGGTTTAAACAGCTGCTTGTGAATGGCTGGAGTATGGCTGCTGGGATTGGCTGAGATTCAGCTGTTGTTACAGAAGCATACTCATCAGTTAGAGTTCCAGTCTGTCTACCTACTAAGTTAGGTTATGGTTTCTCCATAAGGACTTAAGTATGGAACTACAGAGGCTTTCCAAGGCCAAATTTTAGTTTGATATAAAACAGTTTTCCTCGAGACAAAGTTTACTTCATTTCTCGATTCCGCAAACATTTATTGCCCACTCACCATATGCCGTATACTGAGATAGGCATGGAAACATGTAAAGGCATAATTCTTGCCTTCAGAAAGATCGAGTCCTCATGATGGGTTTAAATGTGTGCAGATGTGCAGAAATCAAGAAATCTGTGCAAGGTGCAGTGGAGGCACAAGAGGCTTGCAATAAGAATCAGAAAAGGCATAACTGAAGAGGTGATTCTTGGTGAGGTTTTGAAAAATTGTTCAGAAGGCCGATAAAGTGAGGATAGGAATTCTGGGCAGGGAGAGAAAAGATATAGGGGCAAGAAAGCCATAGCAATTTCATGATCTGCACTCATAAAGGATAAGAGGAAAGGAGTAGCCAGAGATGGCCTTGAGCAGCTGAGAGATGTTTTACTTCTGGAGTTTTCTGGACCCCAAATTTGTGTCCTCCTAACTGAGGGAGAGCAGATCTGCCTCTGAAAGGTCTGGGCTACCCAAGCTGGGGCTCTCTCTTTTGTCGTCAACTTTCCTTCTCAAATTTAGGCTACAATAATCCCTCCCACAAATAATCATTCCATTTCTTGTGTGACTGTTTTTTTTTTTTTTTTTTTTTTAGAAGTGCATTTAAGGAAGAATCTGATATTTCCAAAGCATGGAAGGAAAAAAATTTGGTAGTAGAATTTCTAGAAACAAAAGAAAACCTCTGACCAGATCTCTGATGCTCTCCCATATATTCAGCAATCTTGTCTGCCTCTTTATTCATTCGTTTATTCAACGGCAAGCTTTCAGCACCACACCAAGCAGTGTTGCAGAGATGATCCAGGGTAGACGAATAGGAGAGTCTTTCCCCTTGAGGAATTCAGTCTAGAGACAGAGAGTGATACATAGACAATTAGAAAGAAGAGGCAATGAGAGCTCAGAGGAGGAGCATTGTGTTTGTTTCCAATCAGTGCCATTAACAGAGTGCTGGAAATTGAGTGGTGTTTACTGTAGGCTAGCAGCCTGAAATCAACGCATGAGCTGGCCGAATTCCTGAAGCTTATAGGGGAATTCTCTCTTGTCTGCTCCTAGATTCTGGTGGTGTGCAGCAATCTTTGGCATTCCTAAGCCTGTAGATACAATACACCAAATCTCTGTCTTCCTGTGGAGTTCCTTGTGTGTGTGTTTGCCTTCACGTAGTCGCCTTCTTATAAGGACAACAGTCATATTGGATTAGGATCCACCCAACTCCAGTGTAACTTCATCATAGTTTAACTCATTACACCTGCCATTGCCCAGTTTCCTAATAAGGTCACATTCTGAGATACTCATCAGGACTCCAAAGTATCTCTTTTGTAGGGAACACAATTCCACTTGTAATAGGTGTAAGGCCGGTTGCCTGGCTGGGAGCTCGGATGCACCGCCACAGCCACCGCCCGCCCGCCGCTCCTTTTTTCCCTTTTCCAAGCCCCGAGCAAGCTCAGACATACTCAGGCATGTTCCGTCTCCCTTGCTCGCACAGCCTGATCTTCTCTTAAAGAGCCCAGTATGCAAACAAGGTGCTGCAACCATAGCTTCTTAATAACCAATAGCAGCTAAGCCCTAACCAATAGCAGTCAAGTCTTAACAACCAATAGCAGCCAAGCTTTAACAACCAATAGCAGGCAAGTAATTCCAACCAATAACAAGCCAAGTCCTAGGTCAAGGCTTGTAACTTACCCAATAGCAGTCTTGCTCTCCCACAACCAATCCAACTGTTTCACTCCCTATAAAAAACCCCTGTCTAAAAATAGACTCACTATAAAAAACCCGTCTAAAAATAGACTCACTCCCTATAAAACCCCCTGTCTGAGAGGAGTCTGTGCGACTTCTCCGACCCCTCCTGTCCGGACCGCAGAACCTCACCCAGGAGCCTGAATAAATTCCCTTGCATTGGATTATTTTGGTGCTGGCCTCAGTTTCTTCATTTTATCCTCAGAAACAAACCTCACAAGTGGTGCCAAAACCCGAGAGGAGTTGTAAGACCCTTCCTGGGGGAAACTGACTCCTCCACTCAACACCAGACAGGGGAGCAGCCATTTCACTGCAAGGTAAGACTTCTGTTGCCCACTACCCCTCCCGCTGCTTGCCTCGTCTCGTGGATCCCTGCTCGCAATCGTGGCCACGTCAGGGACTCCTTCTCGTTTCTTGCCTTGGGCCCGGGGCCCGGGCCTCGTCTCAAGGACCTGAGCATAAAGGAGACATCCCTACATTCTTGTCTTCTCCCCGTGAGGGGTTTTTAGGGTCAGGATTTTGAGGGAGACGTCCCCACTTTCCTGAACCCTCTCGTTCTCGTTTTAGGGTCAGGATTTCAATTCCTGAACCCTCTCGTTCTTGGTGCTCGGTAAGCACGGCCTGGGATGCCTAGCTGCTCTTCTGACCACCCCTGCAGCAACGATTGAGGTGTGGGTATTCAGAAGCCCCATTACCCTCCGGCTTATACTAAATTCTTTAATTCGAACTAGCCCGTTTGGCATAAAGGCTCCCGTTAAATAAAAACCAAAAACACAGTTTCTCTCTCGTTGTTTTTATTTCTCAGTTTCTCTTTCTCTTTCTGTTTCTCTCTCCCCCTCTCTCTCTCTCTCTCAAAATGGCGGCCGCACCACACCCTTAAGATGGCGGCTGCTTCTCGCTCTTAATTCTCTCTCTCTCTCTCTTCCTAATTCCGATGCAAGTGAGTGAGTGAGTGAGTTTATGTGTAGTCCCACGGCCTAACAGCTA
>CAUYQU010010601.1:0-18912 GCA_963574635.1 Cheracebus regulus | reverse complement strand
GTATATATGTATGTATTTATGTATATATGTGTATATGTGTGTGTATATACATACAGATACATATATATATATATATATATATATATATATATATATATATGCCACATTTTGTTTATAGATTTATCATTTGAGTGACACTTTGTTTATTTGTGTGTTTATATAAATAGATATATATATATATATATATATATATATATATATATATATATATGCCACATTTTCTTTATATCCACCTGCTTATTGATAGGCATTTGGGCTGTTTCCATATTTTTGCAATTGCAGATTGCACTGCTCTAAACATTCATATGCAAGTGTCTTTTTCATATAATGACTTCTTTTCCTTTGGGTACATACCCAGTAGTGAAATTGCTGGATCAAATAGTAGATCTACTCTTTTGTTCTTTAAGGAATCTCCATACTGTTTCCCATCGTGGTTTTTAATAATTTGTGCTCAAACAAGTGGGTAACTGTATGGGAAATAAATCAATCCTTCCCTTACTCTACATATAAAATTAACTTGAAATTGATCATTGACCAAGAAATAAAAGCTAAAATAATAAAAGACCTCAATGAAAAACAGAAAAATTATGTTCTCATTGGTGTTAGCAACATTCATATTTGGTTAGAACATTAAATATCATAAAGAAGTAAAATAATAATCAAAATACAGAATATTTTCATCACCTCACAAGATATCCAGAGCCCTTTGCATTCTATTTATCTTGACTGCAAGCAAATATTGATTTGCTTTTCGTTATTGTAATTTATTTTGCAATAGCATAATTGAAATTATACATAATGTACTCTCATAGCTCTGTTTTTTCACAGCATAATGATTTTAAAATTAATCCATATTGCTGCATACATCAGTAGTTTATTCCTTTCATTGCTGAGTATTAGAGCTCTATTGACAAATATATTAAATACTGTTTATTCACCATAGATAGAAACATGTTTTCTAGTTTTGAACTTTTGTGAATACAGTTGCTATAAATATTTATGCACAGGTCTTGGGCAGACATATGATATCAGTTATCTTGGGTAAATACATAGGCATAGAAAGATGGAGTTATGTGTCATATTTGCAACTATTATGAAACTGCCAGGTCTGGCCCTTTAAACTCTGTTGGTAGTGGGCCAAGTTTCAGATCTGCATGCCCCTCTGGTGTGGTGAGCACAGAGTGACACTTGGTGAAGGAGTTCTCAGGAATGCCCAATAAACTTGAACATTTGCCATGACAAAAACATAAGATAAAAGGATTACATTTTCTGTTACCATGAAGATACTTTACAGAAGAAATAGGGAAATGCAGGAAATAAGCTAGCTTTTCCTATCTAGGTCCAATCTTCCTAAATATCCTCAGGAGAGTTTCTTTCAGTAAGTCCTTATTACTTAAATAGTCCCTTGTGAAAAATTTTGAATAAACTATTGTAGTATGTACATCTGCCAGGGGTAGTCAGATGCTTGTCCATGTGCTATGAATAAAGTTCAGAATGTGTCTCAGGTTGCTAGATTTCTCTTCAGGCCTTGGAGAAAGGCCTGATATTGATATTGATATTGATAATGATATTAATATTGACTGTATCGATATTGGAGCCATTTTGACATTCTTTGCAGAACTTCAGTTTGTATGCAAGTAAATCATGTGATATTTAAAGCTGTTATTAAAAGTGAATGCTTTCATATTAAGATTGTTATTCCTATCAGGAAAGCTTTCTAAAAGATTCCAGATGTGAATTAAACTCTCCAAAGGAAATCAGTGTTGTTTCTTGGTCTGTCACAGAATAAAATGTCAAAGGAAAGATGATAAGGAAACCAATTGCTTATGATGATATATTGGAATGATGGAACTTTGAGGTTTTTATCTACACAAACAGATTAGATCAAATTGGAGCTAAAAATTCTGATTTAATTTGTCTTGCCTTCCTTGCCTAGAGACAGATTGATGTGAAGACTCCAGTATTCAATGGCCTATAAAAAGGGTAGTATAAAGCTTCTCTTTTCTACTTTCTCTCTAAGGTATGATCAATAATATTCCTTGAGGTACTTTCTGGATTTCAAAACAAAGTTTTTCAGTCTGGTTTGGTGCCATGTGTCTGCCTAATTTTTTAAAACAATAAAAAAGAAAAAAAAAACTTTGCTTAGATAAAATGCTACTACCATTTATTGATCCAAGGCTTAGTATATCTGAAATAAGTTTTTCTTCTCACTGAAAATTCTATCACCCCATCTGACAAGCAATACAAGCATCTTCATTATTTAAAATTATAGCAGGGTCAATATTATATAGAAATTGGACAGAACATTTGATTATTTTACCAAATTTATATTGCCTTTTAAAGGAAAATAATTATTAAAATGATAATAGAGTTTGACCTCTTATGAATTGAGTTTTGTTTGTCAACTATGTATTGTAAATAATTTTATGCATGCTATGTGTGCCTTAAAGCAGAAAAACATGATTTCAACTATCAATTACTGCTTCTGGAAATCCATTTGCATAGCAGAAAGTCTATATAGATATATTGACACATATGAAAACTTTCAACTGAAAAGGTAATTTTTATGTTTCTATTCCCTACAGGGCATCTTTATTATACTCAATTCCCACAAATTACAATATCTCAGTATAACAAAGCAAAGTTAAACTCAGCATAACTAACTTTTCAATGAGTAGGAGTACACTGAGTAGAAATTATTTTCATTGAAATTCTTAAAAATATTTTGGAAGAAACATTTGTTGCTCTAGGTCACATTTGAAATTTGTTGGATTTTATATAGTTTCAGTATATAGGAGTTTTGGAAATTTTTAAGGTTTATGTGGGAAAAACCTTATTTTCTATACTTATATATAAAATTTGGCATGATTTTCCATACAAAGATAATTGTTTTCAGCTAATCTGAATCCTCATCAAGGAAAAAAAATGATATTGTAAACATTTCCTGGAGTATTTTTAATAATAATGCAAGTTGATTGACAATAAAAGCAAGAGAAAGAGAAAATGCTTTGCATTTATATAGCTTAGAAATGAATTTTTATTGAATGCTACATCTTTCTAGAAACACCAAGTAAAATGTATATTGTGCTTTTCTTTTACTGTAAAGCAATTTAAAGATTTTCTACCCCAATTATATGGTACTTTGGCCTTAGCTAAAGAGGATTCATAACTTTAAAGTATACTTTGTATTTACTCTCAATTAGTATGTAACATAAAATGTTTTTATTAGAATAAGAAAAAACAGATATTGAATGTGACAGTAGATTGTTTTCATGAGCAAAGTAGGTGAGAATGGTGAAAGACTGTGAGAAGAAAGTACTGGGAACATTCCTTAGAGCCAGACTGAGTCACTAAACATATTCTGAATTACAATAACTGAAACATGCCATTTTCTGTACTAAATTCTTAGTATTAAGCTATCTTACTGAACACATTAAGAATGTTAATAGTAAAGATGAAAGAAAAATAAATAACTTGGAAATGTAGGAACGATGGAGAAAGTGGACTGAATCATGCAACGTTTAGTGGGATCAGTGCTATGATTCCTGGCACTAAGAGATAAGAGCAAAGAAAGAGCATTTATAATCATCTGCTCTTTCATCCAGATGTATATTGGTTACAGAGTCTCCATGATGGGTATCTACTGGAGTTACTGTGTTTTTTTTTTTTATTGGGGGGAAAGAAGTTGCATGGTTTCAGTAGATACAAATTCCCTTCTTTGAGTAAATGTTATGGCTGCCATAACAAAATACTACAGACTGTGTGGCTTACATAACAGAAATTATTTTTCATGGGTTTGGAGGACATTCTGAGATCAGGATGTCAGCTGGTTGGTTCCTTCTGAGACCGTGCTCCTTGGCTTGTAGATGGCCATCTTCTCCGTGTCTTCACGGGATATTTTCTTTGTACGTGCACAAACCTGTGTCCTAATTTCCTCTTTCTATTAAAAACACCACTCATATTTGATTAAGGCCCACCCTAAGAACCTTATTTTAACATACTTACCTCTTTAAAGACTTTATCTTCAAAATCCACATTCTGAGGTACTAGGAGTTAGGATTTCAACAGATAAGGAACCCTTCGCAATGATATGGAGACGTTTTCAGAAGTGGCTTCCATACTTCAGTTGTGTGTTCCTGATCAGGGTCACAAACCTTGTGCTCCACTGACTGTGATTCATACTCCATCAATTGTGATGTATTTTCTCCCTGATCTAGGAGAATCATTCCTTCTGCATTTTCAGTTGGCACTGACTGGGGGAGTATGTGAATTTTATTGCCCCTCGTGATGATGACACTTTACAAATGCAAATGCGGAGTTTCCAGAGAAGCTGTTCTCTGCCAGGGAAAGAAAGGCATCTGCAGTGAAGGAAATAAGAAAATAAAAACAACAAACATGCAGACTTAAGTAAGGGTAGGATGCCTAGAGTCTTGACAGCTTTCCAATCCCTGGAGGAATTCCACCCTTGCTTTTGTGTGTGTTTTAATTCTGAGAACTAATGAATTTTGTTTTATGGCTTATTTGTTTTGAGTAAGTTAATATAAGTGTCCAATATCCATTAATTAGCATTTAAACTATATAATCCTGTGGATATTAACCTTTTCTCTTTTTTCAAAGTACTGGAAGGATGTATTATATTTAGTATTTATTATATTTAGTCATAATCTCTCACACTGGCAGTGCAAAATAAGACAGGGCCCAAGATGGCATCCGACACCTTGGTCATAAAGACCAAGGACACATGGCTTCCTAATGCTCTGGAAGCTTTTAATTTTACATCCAAAGAGAAACCAACCTATCTTGGGTTCAGTTGGAAACCGATTTATACAAAGTTGTGTATATTTGGGGCAGAAAATATTATGTATTGATTATAGTCACAATATACAAAAATCTACTTAATCTAGAAACAAAATGATTGAAGGAATACAATAACTTACATTATAAAAAAATACCATGCTGCAAAATATGAAATTTCCCTCTCAAATATTATATTCAATTAATGTATATGTAACATCAACTCAGAAGGTTTTTTAAAAATATTGTGATCCATTTACCTAGCAGAGCAAAGAACAAGGAGACTTAATTTGCTAAATCTGTTTTAATACTAGACGTACAACAAATGTCACATAATCTTTTTAATTGATGTATTAATAATATATATAGATATCTAATACGTATATAGAGCTATAGAACTATCATACATATATGTGTGTATATACATTTACATATAATACATAGATATCAAAGGTTCTCTAGAGAGGCACTATGAACATTTTGATCTAGTTAATTTTGTTGTCCTGTGCATGGTTGGATGTTAGCAGCATTACCAAATGTCCATCTGTAGCCATTGCCAAATATTCCTGGATAAATCTCCCACATTGAGAAGTGTGTGTGTGTGTGTGTGTATCATTTATTCAGTGATTCAATAAATTTACATTACATTTTAATCAAATATTTTATACCTATACAATTTCCACTTTCTATACCCATTTCTTAGAGAGATAAGTTAAAGTCTGACACTTACTTTTTTCCTCTATTTTGGTCTGTTTTTGCCTTACAATTTTGAGATTTTATTAGAAATATATGTTTGTGATTGCTCTGTCTTGAAAACTTTTTTGTTTGTTTGGGTGTATATTCTTTTGTTAATCTTTAATGATAGCCCAATTTTCTTTTACATATACTTACATGTGCACTTATAGTGAAATATGCATTTTTAAGGTTTTGTAATTTTTATATCAGTTATTTCATTACTTTGCTAGATACCTAGCCATTTATGAAAAATGTGTATCTGTACACATCTAGAGATGGGTAGATGATAGACAGGTAGACGTATAGATAGATAGTATGCTATATACTATGCTATCTATCCATTTATTTTGGCTTCCTTAAAACTACATATGTTGCCTTTACCTCATGCAACAAAACGAAACCCAAAATGTCTTGTGACCCAGAAGCAAAAACAAAGAAATTCTTATTTGGGATAAAATTAAGGAAAGGAGAGAACAAGTTTTAAGTACTTTGTACTTTATTTTCTCAATGTAACATTTTCTATTAATTAATTTGAAAATCCAACTAAAAGTGATGAGTTTATATTTCAGTAATATTAACTTGGAATACAGTTGGAAAGAGCATATACTACTAATAATAGCATAAACTAAAAAGCTTGTAAAAATCCCTTCTTCCCAAACAACAATAGAACCAGATGATTTGACATGGACGCAGCTGATGATTTTACATCATGCAGTATAGGCTACAGATTGGTACTAAGGGACCACACATAGCTTAGATAGGTCTCTTTTATTTGTTAGGAACATACAGCTTTAGAGAAGTGAATTAGTGTTCATTTACCTATTGTTGTATAACAAGCCACCCCAAGACTTAATGGCTTTAAATAACCATTTTATTTTATCTATGCTTTTGTGCGTCAGGAAGTTGTAAAGGACTTGTATGGTAGTTTCTTTTCTGATCCACATGGCACCTGCTGCATAACTTGGGGATAAAGGATCCACTTCCAAGTTGGCTTCTCCCCTTTTTCCCCAAGATTAGACAACATTAGGTAGAAAAATAAAAAGTTTAAGTCAACTTTATGAATGCTGATGAAAAGTCATAAATAATAGTTGCATATATAGTACACATTTTGAAATAATAAATTGTGAATTAATATATTTATTTTAAGAATGTAAGAATTATCTGAACAATCTTTACATCTCTATTAATGTAACTTTCAATAAGAGTAGAGAGGAGAAAATTAATATCATCATCTTGATAGATATCCAAGAAGGATTAGATACAATTTCTAAATAAAAGTAGACAATGTAAGAATAAAGGAGTATTTCTTTATTTACTAAAGGCTATCTAACTGAAAGCCATGTTAATTAATATAGAATAAAACAGTACAAAGCCGAAGTTTTCATATATAAAGTTTAGAGTTATTAACAAAGATGCCCAGTAGCACTACTGTGATTCATAGCTACTGGAGGCTTTAACAAATTTCTCAAAGCTCCTCCATCTATTAACTGAATTAGTCATGTGAGCTCCCCAGGGTTTAAGCCTTGCTCTTTCAAACCTCCATGTGCTTATCTGGGATTACCTTTTCTGTTTTTTTCCTACTGGTGACCTTCAAATCCTCTTTCACCCTCTCAGCACGGGTTTAACCCTTCTGTAAAATTTTCCTTGACCCTCTTAGAGTTAGTAATCTCATTCTCTCTGATCCTTTTCTACATTGCTTTTGAAATTGAATTGTATTTTTAATGTTAACTTTTCCCCACCAGAATAAGTGTTGAGTGCAAGAGCAAAACATTATTCATTGTATTAATTGAAGCTAATAAAGTGATTTCTGAAATGTAGAATATAAATATAGGCTCTTAAAACAATATAAGCTTTTAAAACAATAAGTAGTAATTGTTTACATGTTGCATTTACAGTCTTGCTTTTTTTCTTCTCACAATCTTGATACTATTTCTCTCTAAAGTATATGGTATATTCTCTCTTTCTGTGTGTGTATATAGTGATTCTGATATTTTAGAGGTATTCTAAGGTTAGACATTTTCTACTACGTGATAATGGGGAAATTTTCATTCTTCTTGTAATCAGTCATTATTTCAGTTAGATCACTTGTTATCCCCTACATTATTTAAAATATATTAGCATAGCGAGATGGTACCACATAAAGGTACCACGTGAAGACAATACCATGTATTCAGAGAGATGTTTGGTACAAAATGGTTTGCAAAATTGGTTTGACAGAACATCCTGGATAAATAGTCAATAGTATTATATAATGTGTACATAGAACAAACTATATAATAAACTACATATTATATATAGTGAAATATATAATATATACTCTGTTATGTGATGTATATCATATATATTCTGTACATATGTTATATATACATATGCACATATATATATATATACACTCATTATCCTACTTGAAATAAAGTTAATTTATTTCAAGTCCTGGTATAATATTATATTGGGCTCTTTCTATGTTATCTTCAAATTTTGCTATGTAACAATTAATAATATCATTTAGATAGGTAAGACACCTCAAGGTGGATATCGAGAACCTTAAAAGTGAATAAATAAATAAATAAAGTTGAAAATCTGTTTAGGGATTCATAATTGAGAAGATAAAGTACACTGGGCATGTGAAAAGAACTAATGAAGATGAGTTTGCCAGATGTTCAGGTTTTACCCATGTGAGCTTATTTGACTGTAGCACTGTTTTCTGTAATAGAGACACTGCCTCACATTATGACACCTTGGCAGTAAAGCAGCTGCCCCCTTTTCATTTTCAGCACCTCTGCACCTGTAGCTTAATCCAAGCAAGCTTAGAACAGCACACTAGACATCTGAACATAGTGCAAGGTTGTATGTTCTTATAAAGCATTATTTCCTTGGACATTAATGCATTACAGTCTTCAGGCATCACTGTAAAGAGCAATATTCTAATACAACTTTTCATAGCTTTTCACCAAGATGCACATTTGCTTAAATGATTTTTTCATTAAATATGTACAACTCTTATATTGTAAACTACATATATATATATATATATATATATATATATATATTCTTATTTTAGGACAAAAAATTATTTGTGTCATTTATATGCAATGTGTAGACAAGGACAGTTGCTTTTAGAAAAATACTTAAAGTAGAAAAATATATAGGACTATATTAGTCTCTAGTAACACGGAATTTGCCCTGATAAAACTTGAATATCTGATAGATTCTACCTCTTCTAATCACTGTGAAAGTTATAAAAAGAGCATAAAGAGAAGACTCTTAGAAAACTCAAAAGTCATTTTAGCAGTTTAGTTTTCATAGAATAGAAAGTAGAGACATAAAGTTAGATACCAGTAAAGGGCAGTATAGTTTTTTCTTGTACTAAGAACTTGAACAGAATTTCAAGAATGCAGAAATAAAGTCTTCAGGAAAACGAGCCATAACAATTCAATACGTCTTATTTCCTTCTTCAAAAATAGGGGTAAAAAGCTTTGTACTCACACATCCATTGCCTACTAAAATATTGCAAAATGTATCTAGGTTTTTATTTCCAAGATAAATGTGCTTTTTAAGTAATCTTCCATAATATTTGCAAAATAGGGTTAAATAATCAGCTCTTTAAGGAGCTCATGTACTTTGATTTAGGAAACTTTGTGGAACGAGAAAATTTGACCTTTCTGGGTTAAATAGCCTAGGACAACATAGGAAAAAATTGAATTAACAGAGAAATGCTTTCCTTATATAACATGGGAGCTAAAGTGCCCCCATGACTTAATATGTATGCATTCATTTCCAGAAATATGTGTGAATTTAGTATACATCTAACAGTTCAGAGAATAAGACACTGATTTGAATTGCATCTTATCATGTAAAATATGCAGAATTTACCTTTTAAACCTCATTAAAGTGAATGCATAAATGTATATTGATAACCTCCCATGACTCTCACTAATTCACTAGAGTGATAGTTATATGATACTAAATAATAGTATGTAGGTAATGTAAGTTTTGTTTCCGAGGATAAAACGAAGAAACTGAGGCCAGCACCAAAATAATCCAATGCAAGGGAATTTATTTATTCAGGCTCCCGGGTGAGGTTCTGCAGTCCTGACAGGAGGGGCCAGAGAAGTCGCACAGACTCCTCTCAGACAGGAGGTTTTATAGGGAGTAAGTCTATTTTTAGATGGGGAGTTTTTATAGTGAGTCTATTTTTAGACAGTGAGTCTATTTTTAGACAGGGGGTTTTTATAGGGAGTGAAACAGCTCGATTGGTGGTGGGAGAGCAAGACTGCTATTGGGTAAGTTACAAGCCTTGACCTAGGACTTGGCTTGTTATTGGTTGGAATTACTTGCCTGCTATTGGTTGTTAAAGCTCGACTGCTATTGGTTGTTAAGGCTTAGCTGCTATTGGTTGTTAGGGCTTAGCTGCTATTGGTTATTAAGAAGCTATGGTTGCAGCACCTTGTTTGCCTACTGGGCTCTGGGCTCTTTAAGAGAAGACCAGGATGTGCGAGCACGTGAGAAGACAACATGCCTGAGCATGTCTGAGCTTGCTCGGGGCTTGCAAGAGGGAAAAAAGGAGCGGGGGGGGGGCGGGGGGGGCGGGTGTCCGAGGGGTGGGGTGTGTCCGAGCTCCCAGCAAGGCAACCGGCCTTACACATTATACATTATATCTTTAAAGAAATCCCGTGATGAAAACCTACATTATACTCTTTCATTTGATACCTAAGTAAGAAAACATTGAATCACAAATCTTTTTGATAATGTGGATTCTGGTTATTACACCATCATTTTAAATCTTCTGAGTATTGCAATGCCTTCTGGCATTTTTTAAAAGGATTTGGAATGACAAATTTTGATTTAGGAACAATATGGAAAAGGTTAATGATAAAAATCCTGAGAAAAAGTATTAATGACTGCAAATTCTGAGAAAAAGGAGAGAGACAATGACTGAGCAGCCTCACTGCTTATATCAGATCCTTGTGAGAAAATGCAAAGTGAGATAGTCACAAATATTATGGTACTGTGTAAAAATGGAAGCGATGGTTGGACCTTTAAGAAATTTGCCTGTAAAAAGAGAGAGATGCAGAATTAAGGGAAATGTTATTTGCTTCTTTCTTTTCTTTTAAGAAGTCAAGAATGTTTATATACTGAAGAAAGGAAATCACAAATTACCAGAAAAGGAGAATTTGAAATTACTAAGGAAAGATGCAAGGAAAAGAGTTATAGCAATTTTGAAATTACAAAACATCAGATTTTGGACCAGCATAACAAAAAACTTAGTGATAGGTTAGCTGCATTCAAAAGATAATCTGAAACCAGAAGTGTTTAAAGTATAACCAAGTATTAAATATGTTTTTAAAAAGAAATTATCCTGCTTAATGCCATTTACATAAGATTTAAAAAACTTTCCAATCAATAGTTTTTAAACTCTATCATGTAAACAATACAGACTGATTAAACCATATATTTGACATTAGAAAACTCTAGAGCCATAGCAAGGAAATAAATATAAGAAATTGACAACCATGTTTGTAGTATTTAGATCAATTTTTCTAAATTCCAACAGGACAAGAATAATAAAAGGAAGGAACAGGAGGAATGATATTTTTAATGAGATTAGATTGCTTTTGTTGGCCTGAAAAAGGGTTTAACTTATAAAAGGCACAAAAAAAAAAAGCAGCAAAAAACTAGTCATTTAAAAATGAACCCTACTTAAATGTGGCAAAAAAGCAATGTATTTAACAAAATTAGTGTCACTTACAAAACAATATCAAGTATTATTTTGTATGTTTTCATTTGAAGATATTTATTTCTGTCAGTAGTTACTGCAATAATATGATGTGTGTGAGTATTCAAAGTACTAATCATGTGAGGATTGGAATTTCTCAGATTAGCCTTATCAGAATTTCTTGCCTTTTCATACTCCGTTCTATGTTGTATACCTTTGTGTTGTCCTTATTTTTATTGGCAATAAACTTGCTATTTCAGAGTTACAAAGTACAGGTTGATTGATATATTTTTTATTTGAAGGAAACTGATTTCTTCATAACCTTGAAATTTAAAGATTCACTTGTAATTTAAAAGAAAAAAAATGAAATAACTGGAAATGAATCCCTTTTTAGAAAGAGATTTATTCATTTTCTTACCTATTATATAAATCAAATTCTTGAAAAAAATGGTACAATTGTTGGGAAAGTAGTATCACAAAACCTTTACTGTAAAATTATTTTCTCTACAAGGTAGAGTCTTGTATTTATGTTAACAGTTTGTTCTGCATTTCTTTTGGTTGGTTTTAATTATTACTTAGATTATAATAAAAATAGTATCTTTATTCCATAGTTTACTACTTTCATTGCTTTTTCATCTGCTACCTTCCTAATTTTTTAAATGTGGCACCATTATGGCTTCCATAGAAATGACTCCATTGTCAAAATATAGATATTTTCAACATGGACAATTGACATAGTGTTTCCTTTTTCCATGAAGAAATACCTATTAAATAGTTGCTGATGTATACACATTTGGTTTATTTCATCAAATGAGTTTATAAGCAAAAGTTAATTTTAGACAATTAAATATTCCTGAAGATTTTCTAAAATAGACAGTGGGCTCATTTTCATGCTGCTTGGCAAGTAACCAAAGGGACTTAGTCAAGGGCTAAGTTACTGGATATTCTAATGGGAACACACAAAGCCTGCTTTCCCCTTGCTCACAAGGTCAGCAATGGAGCTCGAATTGAGACCTTCTTGTATTTTCTCAAATAAATTTCCACGTAGCTCCTCGTGAATGTGATTGGACTTGGAGATGTGAGACATCATGAAGAGCCAGAGGACTTCCTCGTGATGAATTTCACAGCCAAGCAGTCTGAGCCTGCTTCAGACTATCTTCCATGTGTGTATGGCAACAATGTGGAGACATTAATAGGCTGAGTCACCATTTCTCTTACTTCTGGAAAATTAGCTTTGGGAGAGCCAACCAGCATCTAATGCACACACATTTCTTGGCATACAAAAGCATTTGGTCTTTAGGGAGATAACATTTTTCTTTTAAATCAAGGTGAAATAAAGATTTGAAATTAGCCACTTCAAAATGTAATTCTATTAAACGTAATTCTATTAAAAATTTCTAGATTGGCTATATATGAAAAAAGTCTCATACAAATCATCCAAAAACAAAGAAACAAAGACAAATATTTCTCCTGCTATAGATTATAGCACAAATGTAGAAATAAGTGAGAAAACATGTGGTATCATTTGCTATTTTTTTCCCTTTTGGAAATTACTATCACTGCGGAGTTTTTAAGGCAAGGTAAAAAATAAATTTTTAAATATTGTTACATTTTAGAGAAATAAAAAGAAAAGATTATCACCCATTGGGATTGCCATAGACTAGACTTAACACTTTGATTTAAAGTACTAAGAAAATGACAAACAACAATCAAGAATAAATGAAGTGATAAAATAATGTTGAATTTTCCTCTTCACCATTTTCCTCAGCCAAGCAACATTTTGGACTCCTAAAACACCAGCCCTTGGTTTATGCTACCTTGATGTGTCTTCTATGATTACATGTTTTCTTAGACAGCATCCAGGCTCCTGGATTTATTTCTCCAATGAGTTTCACTGTCTTTCTTCTTCCAGGTTTGTTCCTCTGCCAGAGAAGTATATGTTTGTTGATGGGTTCACTTCTGGATTCTTTGTATTTTTCCCATGGTTACTGTAATTTTGTCTGACCTCTTTCCTTTTTACTACCTTTAGCAATCATGAAAATGTCTGCTTTATAACTGTTGGTTTTACTGTGAATTTTACTCTATTCAAGACTTCAAACTAACGGGTGATGTATAGATATTCAAATCAGACTCTTCCCAGATAATCATACCACTCTGATTACATTTTTAATTATCTCTCATTTCCAAAGAGTCACATAACCAAGAGGGTATGATATACCTGGTTTAAAACACAGGGCATTGGGAAAAATTTTTATAAATATACATACATATATATATGAATTATACAAAATATAAATTAAGGTATCATGATATAATACATATAAATTATATGTGTTATGATATAATACATATACATGTATATATACAATTTTTTTAATGTTTAATTTATATTTTTTTGTAGAGATAAGGTCTTGCCTTGTTGCCCAGGTTGCTCTCCACATCCTGGCTTCAAATGATCCTTTCTCCTTGGCTTCCCAAAGTGCTGGGATTACTGGGATTATAGGCATGAGCCACTGTTCCCCCTGGAAGAATATTTTGGAATATATTAGTTTTTTATTGATTTTTAACAGTGGCTGAAATTGGATTTTAGAAATTACACATTATACTAGCTTGTAACTTAATGTTGGGAAAGTGAAACCTTTGCTTTGGTAAATAAAATTATCTTAAATTGATAATTATTCTTAGAAGAATTCAAAATTATTTTAAAAAATGAGTTTTTAACCCAGCTGTTTAAGAAGCTTGGTTTTTATCTCAATGACTTAAAGATGAATCTCAGAATGAGAATATATAAAAGAGAAAATATTTCTGTATTCAAATAATTTTAAAACTATGATTAATTACCCAAAATATCGGTTATTTCTTCCATTATTTTTACTTACAAAGTTACTATTATTATTATACATCTATATTATATTTAGAATGACCCATGCAAAACTAATTCTTTAGGGAGTATAAGAATAGTCATTTAGAAGTTTATTATTTTCATCTCTATCATTTGTCAATTGAACCTGCTTAGGAGAAATGGTTTATAGAGTCTTGTTTTTAATTCTCTTGAACTTCAAAAACTTTTAATTCTCTTGAACCTTCAAAAGGGGCAAATGTTCACAGTTCAAGAGAATTAAAAACATGACTCAAATTTAAAAGATATTTAACTAAAACATATTTTATTAAACACCAAGACCAAAATAACCACCATAAATGACCAAGGTTGTTCATTCAAAATGAAAGTGAGAAGTTTGGCCCTGACACAGTTTCACTGTCAAGTTTCCTATGCATTTAGTTTCCTTAGTTTAGTAAAGAAGTGATCCAGCGGTCTTTTTCATTTAGATAAAAAGTTTTCACTCACTTCAATAATGCACTACTGTATTTGGAAGGTTTATATTAAAATATTTATTAAACTATTGTATTTGGAAGACTTGTATTAAAATAGTGAATATTCCAAGCAAAAGCCAAATTAATATAAACTACTTTCAAATATTTTTTGTGCTAAAATTATTTAATTAAAATATTTTAGACTTCTAAATTTAAAAATATGTACACATAAACCAAGTCACGTGCATGAACACCAATAGATACAAGGCACATACACCATACCAAGCTACCCTGGGGGATACAAAAACAGCCAGCAGGCTTCCTCCTCTGAGATCAATAGTGTAGAAAAGTACACATTAAAAAATGTTTTGACTTTCAAAATATGTCCACAAATTCTTTATCACTTCATTTAAAAGGTGGAGCCTAACTTTTCGTCCATTAAGTATAGGCTGCACTTAATGGGTCACTTCTTTTCAGTAGAATAAGGTAGAATGACTGCATGTGACCCTGCAGCTAGGACATGAAACACCTTGTGGATGCCTTTCTCTCTCAGATGACTTGCTCTTGGGGACCCTATCATGAGGACATGTCATATCCTGAGGAAATCCACACATACCTGTTTAGAATCTCATGTGGTGAGGAACTGAGCCCTTTGGCAACAGCCATGCAGGTGAATCATCCCAGGAGTAGATTCTGTAGTCCCATTCAAGCCTTTAGAGAATGACAGCCGCAGATGACATCTTGATTCCACCCTCATGAAAAGTCCTGAACCAGAATAAGTCAGCAAAACAGTTCCTGAATTCCTGCCCCACAGAAACTAAGAGATAATAATTTTATTATTATTGTCTGAAGCCACTGGGTTTGGGATAATTTGTTAGGCAGTAATAGATATTAATAAAAAGAGCAATGTAAGGCTAATCATGCTTAATGTTAGAAGAGAGTATAAGTGAAAAGTATATGTTAGAGGGAAGTAATTATTTCCAGTTTGGGAAGCAGAAAGAACTCTGGAGAAGGTATGATATGAACTAGAACTTATGAGTTTAAAGATGGGTAATAGTTGAATATTTCCAGACCAAGGAAAAGACTAATACTAGAATAACATGAGAAAAGACTCATATGATGAAAAACATGCACATTTTTCTTATTTGTTACATTGTCATAAATAACATTGTAATAAATGCTAGTCCTAGTTTATCGGCTTGTCAAAATAAATTGAATGTAATATGCCCATCATAGTGTCTTGACCGTAGTAAGCAATTTTAGTAGCTGTTGCTGTTTTAAAATGAGATGTTGGGGTTATTTTAATGATCATTTTAATCAAATGGATCTAAGGCAAATCTTGGATAAATACCTTCACTTCAAACCCAAGTGTGAAGTCTGCTTTCTACTGATGATAGTTATATGGTTCTGTCTTCTTTTTCCCATCCATTGCCTGACAATAGAGAGCCTGTTTAAGGAAGTAACTCCATTCTTCTCCAGTTCCCTTTCTCTAAAACTAACCTCAATCCAAATGGCATTTTTTTTTTTTGCAGACCATAAAGTTAGCTTTAGTTCTTCCATCTACCCATCCCATCACTTCACCCAGACATCATTTTAAAAAGAAATCACTTCAATATAAGCCCCCTTCATGTTATACTTGATCTGCTGGAAACCAAGTACTCGTTCCCATACTCCTTAAATTCTACTTATCTAAACAAGGCTTTGTCAAAAAACTTATTTCAGTCTCTAATTTATATTGCAGTAGTTTTATTTTAAAGTCTGGTCATAATGTGGCCTCCTTCTAACTATATAAAAATGTGTCTTCAATGTAGATTTTCCCCTCTATTCATTATGGTTTTTATGATGCCAAGCACACAGATATTGGAAACACACACACACACACACACACACACACACACACACACACACACACACACACACGTATTTCTTTGTTCATATTGTCTTCCTCACTTGATGTTTCATAGTTTGTCTTCATTTAACCTTCACGACTCAGAAAAGTCCTCCTCTAAGCTGTATTTTTTCCTGACTCCTCTAGTGCATATTTATCTACACATCCTCCCCAGCCAGAAAGAATCATAACTGTATTCTGTTATGTTCTTGTGTTGTTTGCTTTTATTTTTATCTCTCCAAATATATTGTAAATTTCTTCAAATTTTTTCTTTTCTCCAATTCCCTCACTAAGTATCCTAGATTTCAGATCAGTTGCATAAGACAGGAGGAAAAAAAGACCCCTAAATTTTGAATTAACTTGAAGTTATACATAAAATTTATTGAATAGTTAATCTTTTTTCAAATCCTTTGTACATGGAATCTGAGCATACAGTAGCTCATTTTTATTTACTATTTGTTTGTTTAAAGAAATAAAGAGACAACAGATGAGATGAGAAAGTCATTTTGGAAACAGAATCATAAGACATGGGTAACAAAAGGCAGGCGTTATGGACAATGGCTCTAAGGTTTCCGGCTTGGCTGATCATTGTATTATAGAGAACCACAGGAGGAAACAGAAGCAAATTTCCAGCCAGGATAAAACATTTTGGTAAGTGGAATCTTAGGATTTGTAGGTTTCTTCGTGTAGCTGTGACCAGTAGGGACATTCAAAGGCTATTGCTGGCTGTTGGAAAAATAGACACATGGACTGTGAGGAGCTGGTCCCCAGCAGGAGGCAGTTTTTCTAACTCACAATTACACTTTGAGTAGGGAGAGTAGCTGATGTCAGAGCTTTCTTCAGCCAATATTTCAGGCATGCAGCCATGGTGGCATTCTTATGCAGATTGAGGCCTGAAATTGTGCAGTGAACCAGAAAGCAATACAAGAAGAGTGAGTGAGTTCCCTTTCAGAACAAGCCATTCCAATTCAGCTGCTAGGAGAAATTAACTCTGGACTCTGATCACTTTTCTTGGTGAGGAAATACTGATTAACAGAATCCTATGCTAAGGTGTAAACATATATGCATATGCACACACACGGGATCGTTCTCATTTAAGGCAAAAATAAAAGTATCTTCTGAATTATTTGTAATTTTAAAGCTAGAAAACTTGGCAAGCAAAATGAGTGAAGATTTTGGAGAGTTTATTTGATAATTGACACTCAATTTGTGTAGTTGTTAGCTATGTAAGAACTTGTTCTTTATCACTACATAAAAAGCACTCTTACTGTCTCTCAATATTACAAGATTTCAAGATGTGGTGATAAATTTTTTTCTTAGAAAAAGCCATTAGAGAAAGATTAATGCAGTGAGTTAAAGTTATGATTTAAAATATATAGAAAGCACATCACTATTTTCTTTTCATTTTATTTTTTTTATTCAACTTTTATTTCAAATTCAGGGGTACATGTGCAGGATATACAGGCTTGTAACAGGGAAATGTGTGTCATAGTGGTTTGCTGCACAAAACATCCCATCACTTAGGTATTAAGCCCAGTTCCATTAGCTACTCTTCCTGATGCTCTCCCTTCCCTCACACCCCCATCAGAAGCCAGTGTGTATTGTTTCCCTCCGTGTCCACGTGTTATCATCATTCAGATCCCACTTATAAGTGAGAAAATGTGGTGTTTGGTTTTCTGGTCCTGCATTAGTTTGCTGAAGACAGTGTCTTTCAATTCTAACCATGTCCCTGCAATGGACATGATTTCATTCCTTTATATGGCTGCATGATGTATGGGTACCACATTTTCTTTATCCAGTTTATCACTGATGAGCATTTAGGTTGATTCTGTGTCTTTGCTATTGTGAATAGTGGGGCAATGAACATAATCATGCATGTAACTTTATAATAGAAGGCTTTATATTCTTCAGGTGTATGTCCAGTAAAAAGATTGCTAGGTCAAAAGGTATTTCCAAATCTAGGTCTTTGAGGAATCACCACACTGTCTTCCACAATGGTTGAACGAATTTAACTCCCCCCAACAGTGTAAAAGTGCTCCTTTTTCTCCGCAACTTCACCAGCTTCTGTTGTTTTTTTACTTTTTAGTAGCCATTCGGACTGTTATGAGATGATATCTTACTGTAGTTTTGATTTACATTTCTCTAATGATCAGTGATGTTGAGCTTTTTTTCATGTTTATTTGCTGCATGTATGTCTTCTTTTAAGAAGTGTCTGTTTCTGTCCTTTGCCCACTCTTTAATGTGATTGTGTTTTTTCTTGTAAATTTGCTTAAGTTCCTTATAGACTCTGGATATTAGACCTTTGTCAGATGAATAGATTGCAAAAATTTTCTCCCATTCTGTAGGTTGTCTGTTCACTCTGATAATAGTTTCTTTTGCTGTGCAGAAGATCTTTAAGGAACATCATTATTTTAGAAGTAGTGTGTATATCTATCTCAACAAAAATAAAGAAAAATTATGAACGTTA
>CAUYQU010010600.1:0-80061 GCA_963574635.1 Cheracebus regulus | reverse complement strand
AGACACTTTACAAAAGAAGACATACATGAGGCCAACAAACATGAAAAAATGCTCATCATCACTGGTCATTAGAGAAATGCAAATCAAAACTACATTGAGATACCATCTCACACCAGTTAGAATGGTGATCATTAAAAAATCGGGAGATAACAGATGCTGGAGAGGTTGTGGAGAAATAGGAACACTTTACACTATTGGTGGGAGTGTAAATTAGTTCAATCATTGTGGCAGACAGTGTGGCGATTCCTCAAGGACCTAGAAATAGAAATTCCATTTGACCCAGCAATCCCATTACTGAGTATATATCCAAAGGATTATAAATCGTTCTACTATAAGGACACATGCACATGAATGTTCATTCCAGCACTGTTTACAATAGCAAAGACCTGGAACCAACCCAAATGCCCATCAATGATAGACTGGACAGGGAAAATGTGGCACATATACACCATGGAATACTATGCAGCCATAAAAAACTATGAGTTCGTGTCCTTTGTAGGGACATGGATGAACCTGGAAACCATCATTCTCAGCAAATTGACACAAGAACAGAAAATCAAACACTGCATGTTCTCACTCATAGGTGGGTGTTGAACAATGAGAACACAAGGACACAGGGAGGGGAACATCACACACAGGAGTCTGTTGGGGGGAAATAGGGGAGGGACAGGGGGGTGGGGAGTTGGGGAGAGATAGCATGGGGAGAAATGCCAGATATAGGTGAAGGGGAGGAAGGCAGCAAATTACACTGCCACGTGTATACCTATGCAACAATCTTGCATGTTCTTCACATGTACCCCAAAACCTAAAATGCAATAAAAAATAAAAACTTAAAAAAAAAACCTATTACATATTAGATAAGACTTATATGGGTGTAAAAATAAATGTAAGCAAAAGGATAAGGAGTAGTGGGATGTCAGGTGATCTTTATTATCTTAATACTTAATGTTCATATATGAACGCCTTTCATTCTCACAACATTTCTGAAGGTAACATAAGTAGTACAGTTACCTTCGTATCACTGATGAGAAGGCATGGAGAAGTCAGGTATTTTGCCCAAGATCACACATCTAATGATGAGCAGTGGAATCAAAATCTGAACCCAGGAGCTCACAGGTTATGCTTTTAACCACTATATTATACTGCCCTCTTGGTCTTAAGAAGCTCTCTCACACACATTATTCAGCTCTCTGTTCAATATCCCTGTCTCAGAGAGGTTGTCCCTGAAATCCTCATTTAGGCAACCCCAGAGTAGAGCCACCATTATGTTATCTTGCCCTGCTGTACTTTCCTTTAGCACTTAATTAACAATTACATATTAAGTATGTAAGTTTCATGACAGCAGAGATCTCACCTTGTTCATGGCTGAATCCCAGCCACTTAGGATAGTTCCTGGACCATGTTAGGTGTTCCATCGTTAATCTGTTGAATGACTGACGAAATGAATGCCTAACTAACAGAAGCCTGGCTGCTGGAGTAAGACAGGCCTAGATGCAAATCCCAGACCTACCACTTCCTAACCACGTGAGCTTAGGCAGATCATTCAACCTTTCCATCCCCTTCAGTGTCTGCACCTGGAAAATGGAAATAGTACTTCCTCCTCAGGGTTGTCTTGAGGATTAAATGAATTGTGGCGTGTGAAGTGTTTAGTTACTTTCCCATAGTAAACCCTTGACAAACATTAGCTCCTTGTATTGCAAATGAGAGGGGGGAAAATGCTATGCTTAAGCCTGCCTAAAGTTCTTTTCATTTTTAAAAGAGGGCTATACAGCTTTTAGAAGATAGCTGTTGAGAAGTAAAGTTGCTAATGATAGTTTATTAAATGTTACATCACACTGAAGATTAGGAAAACTGTATGCAAATCTGGTCTAATACTGAAAGCGAGAAGAACTCAAACATATTATCTCTATCTAAATTCCACTTTTAAACATTCTATGTTGTATTTCTAAATCATTGAATGTATGGATATTTTTTAAGTCACCAGTCAAATAATGGACTGAAACAATAAAAATTCCTTCTGGATGGATGTTTTGTTAGTTCAGGGTATTATTTTAGGCCAAATATAATTGAAGGCTTTTACAGTTAAGATTAAATTCAAATTCAAGTTGAGTGTAGTGATACGCACCTATAGTCCCAGCTACTCATGAGGCTGAGACAGGATTGCTCCAGCTCAGGAATTCGAGTCCAGCCTGGGCAACACAGTGAGATCTGTATCTCTTAAAAAAATTATAAATAAAGTCATATTCGGCCACTTCCCATCATGCTGCCACTGCTCAGAGGTAAACGGTGGAAGGAGTAAAGTGCAACCCTATCAGCAGAAGCCTTATTCTTGTTAAGCCTTCCACAGCCCAGTAGCCTCTGGTAACTTCAGAAACAGGACATCCAGATCAGGCCCCAGCCATTCTCTTTTCCTGAGGTATAGCAGCGGTGATGGCTACCTTAACTAAGGCCATCACCAAGTGCTCTGAATAAGGCAGCCTTCTGAGGGAAACTCAGACCTCGGGTGGGGAGGAGGAGTCTCAACAAGAAGCATCTGCCTGTGCCACAGGGTGCTAATCTCTTTCAGCCTGCAACACTCACAACTACCTCCTCTCCAGACCGTCCCAGTGATGCAGGTGCTCCACACAATTACCTGGTAGCTTTATTTTTTTTTGAGATGGAGTCTTGCTCTGTCATCCAGGCTGGAGTGCAGTGGTGCGATCTCAGCTCACTGCAACCTCCCCATCCCAGGTTTAAGCCAATTCTCCTGCCTCAGCCTCCCGAGCAGCTGGGACTACAGGCGCATGCCACCACGCCAGTCTAATTTTTTGTATTTTAGTAGAAATGAGGTTTCACCATGTTGGCCAGGATGGTCTCGATCACCTGACCTTGTGATCCACCCGCCTCAGCCTCCCAAAATGCTGGGATTACTGGTGTGAGACACTGCACCTGGGCCTCGGTAGCCTTTTTACTGCAGCATTTCTCAATTCTGAATATAAAACTTTTAGAAGCGGCTTGAATCTACACTGTTTTCTCCACAAATACTCAACTCCTCGTGTCTCTTCTTTCATTATACTTTGATAGTTGATTGTGTAACTTGAAATTATATTCAGGTGCCAGTTGGTAACTACCTCCTACTACTCTCCCCAGTAGATGGGGTGGGGTGTGATGATCGATGGGAGGCAGGAATACTGCCTCCAAATTGGGAAGCTATTTATTTAATAGGTCTGAAGGCCATTTCTTCTAGAATCCCAGCCTGGACTTCAATCATGTGATTATATTCTCTAGGTGGCCAGATGTAGCTAAGGAAATTCAAGCATTTTTACTCTAGAAAATATCACAATTTAGTTTAGTTGAGATCTTACAAAACAAACAGATTATCTGAATACAGCTAAATTATCTTAGAGATTCAAGCTATTTAAAATGTCTTAAATATGCACTTAACATGTTAATTATAGAAATAACAGAAATGACATATAAATCAGATTGCTCCTCCCTAGGGAGTAATAATCCTGAGGCTTGTTCCAGGATTAAATGTCTTAAATTACTGATCCTTTGTGGTTTCATCTGAGGACTGCTTTTGTTCTTGTCCTTTATATGCCGAATTTATACAGGCATTGGACTTTCACACATAACAACTATCATTTACTTGGCATGCAGTATGAGCTAAACATTACAGTAATTCTTAGAGATACAAACACAGCCACTAAGGTATTTACGTGTGAAGGCTTTAGGTAAATAAAACATACCAGTGACCATCTGGGGAGAACAGACGCCTGCACAGGGACTGGGGTAGCCCAAGAAGAGACTCCTAAAGCAGTGTGGCTGAGGGTTGAAAGAGGTAGCCCCTGTTGGGCATCAGCAAACAATACCCCTTTTAAAATAAAGGCCTTAGCAGCAGCCTCAAAAGCAAAAGTTTCTCTATGACCTCCTCCTGCTCTCTTCTCTCTCAATCCCATTCTCCCCTGAGGCTGGCCACAGAAATTAAAAGGTGGGTCTAGAAGCCAGAATCCCTTTCGAGGGATTTTTTACAAAATTATACAGAAAGGTGGAGATAAAGAAATTCTGGCCATAAGATTCTGGCCATAAAGTAATTATCTGATCTACATTGTCTGACTGTATGTCATAAAATCCACATTCCAGAGAGAGTCTTGCCCCATACCCAGAAGGAAAGAATTCTGCTCACAAAGGCCAAGAAGGGTCTGGATAGACAGGCCTTGCTGGGTTTCCCTACTCCGTCTATTAGCATTAGATCAGATCCCTTTTTGCTTTTGTGTTTCTATATGGCTGTCTATGCGTTGTTGAATCTAAGCATAAAAATGGACAATTTCCCCTGTATCTTTGGGTCTTCATTCTGAAGGTTTCCATATCATCTAAAAATATGACTAAATAAATTTGTATGCCTTTTCTCCTATTAATCTGCCTTTTGTCAGTGATTTTCAGCAAACCTTCAGAAGGCAAAGGGGAAGTTTTCCTTCAGCCTTGACACCCCCAAACCATGTCCTGATGGATGCATAAGAAGAAGGAAGAGACCATCCAAGAGGTTGTTGTGATAGGAAAACCCAGGCTGGAATAACAGTGATGGTGGTAGTGGGGATAAACAGAAACAGATGGAGTCCAGTGACATTAAGGTATTAGAATCAACCGGCCCTGCAGGCTGATTGGAAAGGAATATGAGAAATGCTTAGACTCTGAGTCCTGACTGACCTTACCAACTGGGTTCACAAAGTAAGAAGGGCCTTTCAAATCTAACTTCTCCTTTACCAGTTTCAGTAGGAAATGTTAGCTCCCATTATTATGTAGAGAAAGTAGAAAAAAATAGATGCTATTACATGGAAGCATTAAATTCTATAACTGAATCTACCAAATTATATTTATTCCTTCAACCAACAAACGTTTGTTGCACTCTTGCTAAATGTTAGCACTAGACAAGCTCTGGAAATACAGCAGTAACTGAGGACCCCGCCTTTCCCCACCCTGTCCTATCTACCCACTCCTCCTCATGGGAAGATGGCATATTCCCTCTGATTGTTGCCCAAAGCCTCCTCCGATGTGATGGCTCCCATTCCCACTGGCCTTCCTGCTATAGATTATGCAGCACTTTGTACTGTGACTTCAACCTATGCTTCATTTTCAACTTTGTCAACATTTTTCGTGCTCAGATTTATTCCATCTTAAAAAAGTAAAAAAACCCTCCTTAGGAAATGTAGCACTATCACAATGTTCAATGTGCATACACTTTGACCCCACACATTCTACTTAATTCCTGTACACATTTGGAAAGATACAAATATGCATAAGTATGTTAAGATGTCCAGTGTAACATGAGACATGAAAATTTCTAAGTAAAACTAAAATATCCAGACAATACTACAGCACCGTAGAATAGTATGTATCTACTTTAGGGAGTGACATATCTATAATGTACAAAACAAAAAATACAAACCTTAGCAGATTACATAGCAATAAAGTCAATTTTCTGTATATATGAGAGTGAGTGAAAGCACATGCACAGAAAAATCTTGAAGGATATACCTCAATATGAGAGAACACAATTATGGAGATTATTCTCAGTTGTACTTTTTAATGTTTAAACTTTTACAATGACTCATTGTAAAATATATTGCTCTGTAATCAGAATAAAACAATAAAGATAAAAGGTTACCAAAACAGTTGAACCAACTTTAATCAGCCTTTCCACTCCACCTACTGCACTGTAAAATAGTCCCTACTACTACTAATAAGAATCTAAGTATGCCGGGATTCCTCCACCATGGACTCAGCCTCCACCAGTCACCAGCCAGCTCCAAGGCCCATAGTGACTAGCATGCTGCTAAATCTAATGCCCACTTTACATTTTTGCCTTACTTTGACATCTCAATGAGCTTTGACAAAGTTGGCCATGACTTCTTTTGAAGACTCTCCTCTTGGCTTCATTCTCTTAGAGGTTCTTCCATATCTCTGATTTCTGCCATTGGTACCTGCTCCCTACTGCGCCTTGACTTCTAAAGATATTCAGGGCTCCATCCAAGCCCTGCTCCTCTAATTTGTCTGCTGGTAACACATGTAGACTAAAGGTTCCAAATGTACTGCTCTATTTCAGCCATCTCTTCTGAGGCACAGATTCACACATCCAACTGCCTATGCAACTTCTTGGCTTGGAAATGTCCCAGACATCTCAGACTCAGTATTCACACAGGACTTATGTTACCCCCTCAATCACAAATACACTCGAAGCTATTTTTCAGTATTTCTTATCTGCATAAATAGCATCCCCACTTATTTGGTCAAGCCTGAAACCTGGTTGTCATTCTTGACTAGCCTCTCTTCGGCATCCCTCATGGCCAAACACTGACTCTCCTACGGTGCTGAAGAGTTATTGACTCTCTTCCTCTCTTCATCTCATCCTGCCAAGCCCCTGGCATCTGTTATTGGGACTACACCAACCTCATGACCCGCCACCTGCCAGCAACTTTCTTGCTCTTTTAATCACTTATCTTTTCAGTAGCCAAAGTAACCTTTGAAAATAAAATTCTGACCAGTACTTTTCTGCTTTAAATACTTTAATAGCTTCCCATTAGGAAACCACTTTCAAATGTAAGATAACAAACAAATGTTACTTCTGTAATGGGGAATGATATGGTTTTGGTGTTTGTCTCCTCCAAATCTTATGGTTAAAAATAATCCGGAATGTTGGATGCAGCATCTAGTGGGAGGTAATGGATCACGCGGGCAGATCTCTCATGAATGGCTTAGCACCATCCCCATGCTTATGAGTTCTCACTCAGTTCACATGAGATCTGGCTAAGAGTGTGGTACTTCTCTCTCTTGCTCCTGTTCTCGCTATGTGACATGCTGCCTCCCCTTCACCTTCTGCCATGATTGTAAACTCCCTGAGGCCCTCCTAGAAGCAGATGCCAACAGTGCACTTCCTGTATAGCCTGCAGAACTGTGAGTCAAAATAAACTTATTTTATTTATAAATTACCCAGTCTCAGTATTCCTTTATAGCAATGCCAACGCAAAAATGGACTAATATGGGAATAAATAAGACCAATGATTTTTAAGGAAGCCTGGTTAAAAAGACACTATAATCATCACGAGAATAGGAGCTGTATCAGTTTAGTTTACTGCAGAACCTCAGTGGTTAGCCAGAATCTTTGCACACAGTTGACGCTAATAAATACTGACTGAATGAATAAGTAAGGTAGGGTTGAGGAAGGTATATTTTTGTTCATTTGTTGTGCCTTGTTTTGTAAGATGAAACCTGTTTCATATTACCTATTTTCTCTGTCTCTGTCTCTCTCTCTCTCTCTCTCTCTCTCTCTCACACACACACACACACACACACACTGATGGAAAAGAGTGAAAGAAAAACACAGGAGGATCACTAATAGAGGCATAGGTGAAAGCAGTAACATTAATCAGAAATATGACAGATGGGAGAAGCAAAGATGAATGTAAACATGCATTTATATATGCATTATATATAAAATACATATATTTGCATCATATAACCTATTATATATAACATGCATATACAAAACAATTTACACACACGTGTATACAGTTTTGGAGGGATGGAGATAAAAGAAGTTGAGGCAATAGCCCCTGCAGGTTTCCTCTCCTTTCTGATTTAAGAAAATGATCTACGGAGAGGCCAAGAGACTGTGGAGTAGAGGAAGGCAGGGAGAGTTTGAAACAGTTTCCATAATTGACAGGAGACCATCAGCTGACTCGGTGTGCCAGCTCAGTTTCTGTTCTGCTGGGTTTTTCTTCTGAGCTCTGTAAATATTCAGGACTCCAATCTTCTTTTTGGCCTCTTGTCTCTAAGGCAATGGTTTCCCAGAATCAGTGCAAGAATCAAATGTATAACAATAACCTGGGGAACTATGCAAAATGATTCCTACACCTTGCCTGACGGAGATTCTGTGCTAGTAATTGGTGAGGGGTTGGGTCCCATGTACAAGGCAAGTTGTGAAACACTGCCCTTTGGTCTGTAGGCCACAGGGTCACTGACCTCACAACCACATTTTCTCCTCATTGTACTGACCACAGCTGAGCACACTGGGTTAGTGATTAAACTCATCAGTCAAAGTCACGGTGACATGCTATGTCCACTCTGTATTTCCATCCAGCTGAGAAGCAGCAACTTAGAAAAGAGAAAAAAATACAGAGAGACGGGCCTATTATCTCTTCAAACATAGCTTTGATGGGAAGGACACATTTCCTGGTGAGTGCTCCCAGGATGGCCATCCCTGCCAGAGGGCAAAAGGGGAAAAAATAGACCACTTTATTATCTTTCCTGTTCTTCTGTTCAAAACTAACATTTTATCTGGCTATTGAGAACATGAATCCAAGTATGCTTTGGAGCTGAACTGTTATCAGCTGAAAATAGCCCAGAGGGAAAAAAATTCAGAATTTTTAACCTTTTAACAGCTGTTGTTCATGAAATGTGGGTTGCAATTTTACTTGACGTTGAAAATGTCAGAATTACTGAGACTGACTAAAGAATGCAAGGAGAAACTTAACTTTACATTTCTTCAATTGGCTGCCACAACTCTGTTTCCTATTTTGGTGTTCAGTTACACACAATGATCTCAACTTCTTGGAAATAAATCTATGGGTAAAAAGAGATCTTAAAATCATCTTTGTCAATTCTCTAGTCTTGTAGATAGGAAATAATGACAAGGCAGGATGCCCAGATTAAAGTGTGTAGCAAATCTGGGAATGGAACCCAAGTGTCCTAACCCTTGGTCCAGGGGCTTTCCACGTATTCTGCCTCCAGTGTAACAAAAGTGTTGAAGTTGGTGAAATGGAGACTCATGAATCACACAGAAATTTGTTTCACAAGTGTGATCAAATGCCTCCTAAGCAATTAAAAACTCATGTCAGTGAAACTTTATTTAAAGACGGAGGACTGAATATATGCATTTAGTTCTCCTCTTCCTCAAATACTAGTAGAACATAAACCAATAAAGACAAAGACTAAAGAAAAGGAGAGATGGTAACTCAATTTTGGGAGACATTGTGTTAGGCAAGTGACAACTGACTTAGCCAGTTGTAGAAAGTGCAATACTAAAATAGGAAAGCCTCAAAGAAATTTCATTTAAATCATAAGCGCTCAAGAGGGTGGCAGCACAGGCTCCTCTGGAAGTGGGGCCAAAGGTAAGGCAGGAGAATGGCTGAAAGTCTGTTTATTAAGGAGCTGGACCCCCAGATTCCCTTCCTCATGGCTTGAAGACAAGTGGTTGCCTCCCGACCCCACCCTACCTAGGAAAAGACTTAAAATGTGTTCTCTGGAAAGGGTGAACAGAGGCTCTTCAGACAGGAGGACACCAGGCACAAGTTAAGGATGGGGATCCCATACTGAAAAGATAGATTACACGAAAGATTACTGCTGAATGGTGAGACTCCTAGACTTCCACTTAGATTTCTGACTGGTTATATTTTCTCTTGGTCTGATGATTAACTTGGGAAGTGGGTGGGGTAGGTTTTAGTAATTCCTAAAATTACTAACAGAGTTTCCTAAGTAAATAGCCAGATAGGTCACCCTATGGTGAAGTCCATAATTGCCAATGCCATCCACTACTACAGAACTTCCAGCCATCTTTCTAGATAGCTACTCAAAAATTAGAAGGGATAAGACTTTCCAGACACTAAGAAGGCATCTAACAGAGAAACAGGAAAGCAACTTGGTGAAAAGAGAAAAATCACATGAAAAAGAAATTTAAAACAAACAATAAAAGACTCCAGCATCATCTGAGATATGAGAAAAGTGCATCCATGAAATAAGGACATGATGTTATCAAAGAGAGAGGGGAAGAAAGAAATATTTAGAGAATTAAAAAAAAGAGCTTATGAAAGTTAATATCATGGCAGAAATTGAAAATGGAAGGTATGAAACATAAAATTCAGGAAATGTTCAGTAAAGCTAAGCAAAAAAGAGATGGAAAACAGCAAACATGGAAAACTGGGAGAACCAATTAAGGATAGCCAATATCCAAATAACAGCAGTATTCATAGATCAGAGAAAATGGAAGGCAAGTAACTGCCAAAGAAATTTCCCCAAACTGAAGAACATTAGGAATTAAAGAACATCTTTCTACCATAACTGGAAAAAAAAAAAAAAAGAAGGACACTTCTTTCCTTTAAAAGATGGAGTTGGGGGTTGGGCAAGGTGGCTCACACCTGTAATCCCAGCACTCTGGGGGCTAAGACAGGAGGATCACTTAAGGCCTGGAATTTGAGACCAGCCTGGGCAACACAGAGAGACCATGTCTCTACAAAAAATCTTAAAATTAGCCAAGTATGGTGTATGCATATGGTCTTAGCTACTGAGGTGGAGGGTGGTTGGGGAATGGGAAGCAGGGAATAGCTTGGGCCATGAGTTTGAGGGAGGAGTGAGCTACGATTGTGCCACCTCACTCCAGCCTAGGCAACAGGGTGAGACCCTATCTCTAAAAAAAAAAAATAATTTTTAATTTAAAACAAAGGAATCGGGTGGGGCTTATAATGAAAGGGTCTACTGAGTTTCCACGATACTAATCATTATGGAATTTCTAAACTCTGAGTTCAAAGAGAAAAGTCCATAAAACTCCAGAGTGGAAAAGTTTTTCATACAAAGGATCATAAGTCAGAATGGCAGGAACTTTTCAAGAACAACTCTTGAAAGCAGAAGACTTCAAAATTCTGAGAGCAGATGATTTCCACCTTTGAATTATATACTTAGTCAAGCTACCAACTGAAAGCCAGAGAAAAATACAAGCATTGTCAGACTCACAAGTTTCAAAAAAAAATTACCTGCCTTAAACCCTTTCTCCGTAAGACACTGGGAAATGTGCTCCACCAAAATAAAATAGTAAACCAACAAAAAAAAATAAGACATAAATGTAGGGCTCCAATATAAGAGAGGCAAATGGAGTCCTCCAGATGGTGGTGAAGAGGAATCCCTCACACGACCAAGGTCTAAAGAGCAACCTGGGCAGGGTGGAGATCAGAAGGCTGTGGGAGGAATCTCCCCCAAAGGATGAATTTGACAGGATTCCATGCATGGCTGATTACATTGAGAGGAGATTTACAACTGGGTAAAAGTGTGAGGCTGAATTATTCAAAACTATATGAAAAATTAAGAAATGAAATCAATATCTGCTGTATAGTCTCCAGAGGAAAAGTAATCAAACTCTATTACATTGCTCATCTGTGGAAAGTATTACATAGTTACAATAAACACTGCATATTGATCTTACCAAAATTATAACACAATTACAATTGAGGGAATGGGGGTTGGGAAAGTTTGTGAAAGAAGGGAAGGGGGCTGGAGTAGGTGAAAAAGAGCTAAATACTTCTGCCTCAATAGCTAATACTTAAAACTGAAAAATAGATAAGTTACAATTTAATATGTTAACGAGAGATATAGAGGTAATTACTAGGAGAATCATCTACAATTAAAAACCCTGGCCTCAAAAGGAGATGCAACTGGTTTTCATAACAAAACCTGCAATATTATTTAATTTCCAAATTATGTAAACATTGTAACTAATTATGTAAAACTCTGACAAAAATAAAAACTTTTCATTTTTTTTTTTCCTTAAAAAAGATGGAGAGCTCATGGCAGGAACACACACAAACATAAGAATCACTGCTCTGGCAGCTACGATTTGCCAGGCACGTGCTAGATGCAGGAGATAAAACAGTGAACAAAACAGAAAATGTCCCTTTTCAGGGAAGCTTATGTTCCACAATAAAAACTAAATATAAGTACTCTTAAAATAACTGACTCTGCTTGGAGATAAGAAGGAAATAAACAAGTTGATACAGCAGAGATTAAGAGATTAAAGTATTTCGGGTAGGGTGGGTCAGAGGAGCCTCCCTGAGGGGTGATATTTAAGTTGAGACTTGAAGGATGAGAAGGAGTTGGCTATGCAGGGCTAAAAGGAGAGCATGCAAGGAAAAAGAAAATGCAAGACAATGGTTCTGAAGCAGAAAGTATCTTGGTATGCTCAAAGATATGATCAAAGATCAGTGTGACTGCAGGTTAGGGAAGACATGAAAGGCTGAGGAACAAGTGAGGCTGACCAGGAGGCAGGAGACATGGCACCATGCACTGACAGGTAAGCAATGGCATGGCATCACCGCATCACAGAGCATACTTCTGTGGCAGGAGTGGAAACAACAGACCAGTCATTAGACTAAGCTTGAAGTCCAGGTAACGAAGTTGGCCTAAGATGATAGTAGTGGAGAGAGAGAAGACATTCAAAGCCATTTTGAAGCTAGAAGTACTGGGGGAAGAGGTAGGACAAGGATGATGTGCAGGCTTCTGACTTTATAATTTGGAAGGATGGTGGTACCATTGACTGAGATGGTGAAGACACAGAGTGTAGGGGCAGGATGTGGTAGATGGGACATGGAAGCAAATCAAGAGTTCCTTCTTGGACATGAGACATCGATCCAAGAGTGCTGTCAAGGAGGGAGGAGGGTACGGTATCTAGAACTCAGAAGAGCTCAGTGTTGGAGATTACACCTTGGAGAGTCAGCAAATTAATGGTATTTAAAGCCCTTGAAATAGATGAGCATGTAGAGAGAACAGGTATGGCTTAAACCACAGCATGAAGAATTCTCAACATTCCCAGGAGGCCAAGTAATGAAGGAAATGCCAGCAAAGGATCAAGAAATGGCCAGTAGAGAAGAAGGCAGGCCAAGTTAGAAGGTAATTTCAAGAAGGTAAAAGAAAACTGTGCTTAAAGCCACTCAGAGATTCAGTAAGATAGGAACGTATCCATTGGAAGCAGCAACACACACAGATCTTGAATGACTCTGCCAAAATCAATTTCAGAAGAGTGATGGAAAAAGATACCAGACTGTAACAGACTGAAGAATAAATGAGTAATAGAGGCTGTAGTACATGTAGACAACATTTTAGAAGTTTTGCTTTAAAAGGAAACAGAGAAACGGTAAACGGTAAGAGATGGAGAGGGATCTAAGGGTCCAGAGAAAGGTGTTTGATTACTTGTTTTTTTTTTTTAACACAGGGATTCCAGACCATTAATTTACTAACTCCTTCAGTCGTACAACTTATCAAGCACTAGACCAATGTCCTTACGGAGCTTACAATCTACTGGGATAGAGACAACAAACAAATATACATATACTAATTTCAGGTGGAGACAAAGGTTTTGAAGACAAAGCAGGTTAAGAGGATAGAGAGTAAAGTGACATTTCAGATAGACGAGTCACGGTGACAGCTCTGAGTAGATCATTCAAGTGAAACTAAATGAAGTGCAGCAGCAAGCATCCTAGATGAGAAAGGAGTTGGGAGGTGAAAGAGGGTTGAGAGGAGGATAAGGACAGTGGCCAGGCAAGGGGTGACATGTCAAGGGACAGGTGTGGCCTACAGCACAGTGAGAGACAGGCAGAGCAGGAAGAGAAGAAGATGGAGAGGTAGCAGAGGTCTTACAGTACATAGTCAAGACTTTGGATTTTATACTGTTTGTAGAGAAGCCACTGCAGACAGTATAAAGGTGTAAAAGAGAAGGATCACTGTGACTGTTCTGTGAACTCAGACCAAGAGGTACATGAATGGTAGCATGAAGCAATTACAGGAGTGCTTGTAAAACTTAGTAGTGGCCTGGGCTCATTTGATAATATGAGGTGTCACAGAAAGTCAGGAATCAAGGATGACTTCAGCTTTGAGGCCTGAGTGACTAGGTGGTATCACTGCAGAGGTTAGAACAATAAGTGCAGGCTCACGAAACAAATCAAGAATTTGGTTTTGGAAATGTTAAGTTCAACTTATCTACTAAACAACCAAATGAAGAAGTAAAGCAGACAGCTGTAAAGCAAGGGAGAGCTAGGGAGTGGACATAAGTATGTGGAAGTTATCCACATACAGATGGCATTCAGGGCCTTGCAAATAAATGAGGTCACCTAAGAAGCAGAGAAGGGGAAGAGGGTCAGAGCACCAAGCCCTGGGTGCTCCAAAGTGAAAGGGCCAGAAGAGTAGGATCCAGCAGGAGAGATCAGGAAAGCACAAGTGAGCAGTGAGTAGAATCAAGATAAAGTAGCATCATGAAGCCAAGTAAAAAAAGAATTTCAGGAAGGAAGGAGTGGTCAGCTGTGCTCAGTGCTGCTGAGATAAGCATGAGCTCCATGAGAAAGTTCTGGGAGCCTCTGTGACTCAAGATGAATGAACAATGATTTGCGATAACATTCCTTACCCGTAAGTATATTCAGACCACTTAGTGACTCTCAGTTCATTTAGAACACTATGCCTCTGTTTCCAAGGATGACTCACCCCATGGCAAGCCTCCTTCAGGATTCTCCCAGGAAGCAACAGAGGAGATCCCTGTGCCTGCGAAATAGAAATGGCTCTAATGGGTAGGCTTAAATAGGAAGCAGACCAATGCTCATAGCAAAAAACCCAATTTGTTAAGGCAGAACAGAACCATTCTACAAATTTCTACATTTTTTAGTTCACAGCACGTGAGAGGAAAATCAACAGCGAACAAGTTGTTATCATTCCCATTCTACTGGTGAGGAAACTAAGGCAGAAAGAGGTTAAGTGACTAGCCCAAAACCACACAGCTAGTAGGTAGAAAAGCTAGGATTCTCAAACCTACGAATCAACCTAAAAAAAGAGCAAATTATCAACCAGTTTGCTTGGCTGCCTTCCCCAAATCAAATATGTAGTTTCTGAGAGTCCAATCACAAAATTCTACCTGACACTGTATGACTTTTGATCAAAATTGGCCATCCTTTCTTCCATTTTAAAATATTTAATTGACAAAGATTGAATATATTCAAGGTGCACAATGTGATTTGATATACAACGTGTAACAATTACCACAATCAAATGAACACATCCCATCACCACTCGTACTGTGCATTAGATGCCTGGAACCTAGTCATCTTTAAACGCCGTACCCTTTGGCCAACATCTCCCTATTTTCCCCAACCCCCAAGCCCCTGGCAATCCATGTTCTACTCTCTGCTTCTATGACTTTTTTAGATTTCACATGTAAGTGAGGTCATACAGTATTGTCTTTCTGCGGCTTATTTCACTTAGCATAATGGCCCCCAGGTTCATCCATATTGTCACAAATGGCAGGATTTCCTTCATTTTCATGGCTGAATAACATTCCGCTGTATATATGCACCAAAATTTCTTTTTTTTTCCCAGCTAATTTTTTATTTTTATTTTATTTTTTGTTGCATTTTAGGTTTGGGGGTACATGTGAAGAACATGCAATATTGTTGCATCTTTATCCATTCATCCATCAATGGATGCCTAGGTTGTATATCTTGGCTATTGTGAATAATGCTGCAATGAACACAAAAGTGTGGATGTCTTTTCAAGATACTGAAATCATTCCCTTTGGGTATATACTCAGAAGTGGGACTGCAGGGTCATGTAGGTAGTTCTATTTTTGATTCTTTTGAATCTTCATACTGTTTTCCACAATGGCTGTGCAATTTATATTCCCATTAGTTTACAAGGATTCCCTTTTTTCCATATCGTTGCCAACAGTTTTTCTAGTAAACGTAACGGCGTTTATTAAAAACTCTAAGGGAAGCTAAAGCCAGCCCTCTTCCACCAGCATGGTAAACGCTCAAAGTTAATAATGTCTCTTCTGGAGAATTATCTACTCTTATGACATGAAAGGCTATGCTCAGTAGAAAGACACAAGGACATCAGACATACTTGGATTTAAATTTTGGCTCCTCTCCCTAACGTACAGGTAAATGTAAAAATCTGGTGTAGTGCTCGCTTCGGCAGTACATATACTAAAATTGGAACGATACAGAGAAGATTAGCATGGCCCCTGCGCAAGGATGACATGTGAATTCGTGAAGCGTTTCATATTTTAAAAAATAAATTAAAAATTAAAAGAAAAAATCTGGTGTAAATAGGTTCTAATTTTAAGTTATAAAGGTTTGATGACATGACATAGATGAAAACGCTAAAAACAGAGTCTTATATATTTTAAAAACCCTTCTTTCTTTACTGTCCCTTCTTTTCACTTCCAGAATGGGCTGCAGAGCCTCTGAAGTTAGTGTGACAGAAATTGGTTACTCATCAATAGTTTTTCTTTGTTAAAATTTTCACCTACATAGCAGCAAAAAAAATAAAAAAAGAAAAGGAAAGGTGGTTCTTCAGATCTTCATATTTTATTTTCACACAAAAAAATTTGCATCTTTACTCAGTAAAAGTTATTTAATATAAAAAGTCTTATATTTACCTCCAACTAAATTGATTTGCTTTCTCTTAAAAGTTTGAGGAATATTTGTTTTAGGAAGGTTTTCCACGATATACAGTGACTTCACTTCCACCCTGCCACATTACCACTTACTCTCCAACATGAAGGCTCTTGAAAATAATACATGAAGTATAAAGTCTTATTAAGATTTCAAATGGATCTTCACATTTAGGTTATTATTCTGTCCTGTTTGCATCATCTTTAACATCTTGGGGTCTACTCTACAACATAGCCCAGTTTGCAGTTTTAGTTCCAAAAAATTTTAACTATGTATTTTCCACTCAAGAAAATTATTACTTTCCAGCATCTCGACAGTGAGCCTCCTGGCCACCAGCAGGCTAAGCAGATACTAGCTATTATCTTGCTTTTAGAGAAAAGTCTCTGGTACAGTAACAAGGGTAAACACAAATAGTACAAATCTGAAAGTATGTTTCCAGTAAAAGGAGAACACTGGCCAAGGATGATCCTAAGTAAAGTGCAATAACAGAAGATAAGAGTTTTTTTTAAATCATTTGAAAAGACAAACATATTAATCCAAAGAAGCCAAATTTAATTCAGCTTTACTAACGGAATGTGGCTGCTTTAAAATATTATAGATTGGTGTAAGAGTAATTCTGGTTTTTGCCATTAAAAGCAATGGCAATTACTTTTACTTTTGGACCAAATAATAATTCAGTCCTTAAAATGTATTTTTTTTTAAATAGCATCATTTACTTTTGCACCAAATAATTATTCAGTCCTTAAAATATATTTTTATAAAATAGCATCATTTACTTCACACACTTCTTCTTGTTAGGTAATGCCACGTACTCCCTTTTGCTATGCCATACACACTTGCATGTTATTCGAAGGTCCCTGGGTATTATATGTACCTTGAGTAATGTGTAAGGTCACTAAAATCTTGTTTTCATTATTTTGTCATCGAAGTATCGTTGCCAAACATTTTTTGCTAAAACTCTCTCCTGGAAGGCAGGGTGGGAAGTTCTTCCTGCTTATAAGATTCTGGCCCACAGTACAGTGAGCCATAGACAGGTAAGAAATAACTTGTGCGGCCGGGCATGGTGGCTCACACCTGTAATCCCAACACTCTGGGAGGCCGAGGTGGGTGGATCACTTGAGGTCAGGAGTTCGAGACCAGCCTGGCCAACATAGCTAGCCCCATCTCTACCAAAAATACAAAAATTTGCTGGGCCCACGTGGTGGCATGCACCTGTAATTGCGGCTACTCAGGAAGTGGAAGTTGCAGTGAGCTGAGATCACACCACTGCACTACAGCATGGGTGACAGAGTGAGACTCTGTCTCAAAAAATAAATAAATAAAAATAAGTTTTGCTTTCTGAAGTTGTTTTCTGAAGCATGCATATAAGAATGGATTATTTTCAGCAATCCATGTGGACTGAGGAATAAAAAGTTATGAAACTTCAATTCAATAAATATTATCTGAAATCCCACTACTGTTACAGAAACAAGAAAGACACAGGCCTGTTCTACTGAACTGACAGTTGGAGAGGAAAAGGAAGGAAGGATGCTGTTCAAATACAAAGGAAGGGGATCTTACCCAGGCTGGATGGGAGGTGAGTGTGAGAAGTCAGAAAAGGCCTGGAGGCGGGAACATCACCTGAAGGATGAGGAGGCATCAATAAATACAACAGGCCAATATAAGGGATGGTGTTAGGCTGCAGACAGAGCAGTAGGAGGCATCAGACCTGCCTCTATAACAAGGACCTGACCTTGTGCAAGCCATTTGACCTTCCTGCTCTAATTTTTCCTTATCTGTAATACAGAATGGCTAGGATCATGTCAGTTAACCTTAACTCCTGCTGTGCATCAAAATCAACTGAGAACCTTCTAAATAGAGTCTAGAAAGTTAGCTTCAGGTGGTGGGGCATGAGTATTTCTTTGACAAGCTCTCCAGATGATGCTAATCTGCAGCCAGGGCTGAGAATCACTGGATGAGATGAGCTCGCAAGGCCCTGACATCTTAGGTCTGTGGTTCACAACCCATGGTGCACAATAGCATCCTCTGGGGAGCTTTTAGAAATCCCAGTGTAGGCTGCAATCCTGATAATTAAACCAGATTTCTGGAGGTGGCCTCAGGCATCAGTAATTTTAAAGTTCCCAGGCTGCTGCCAAGCTACAACCAAGGTTGACAACCACTGTTCTAGGCTCTCTGAATACTTCAGTTCCCTATGATGGCCAATGAAAGATGGGAAAATTAAAAAGAAAATTATGTCAAATTAAAAAGAAAGCTAAATGCTGAAGGCTACCAAAAGATCTTAAATGGTATTGTACCACACATGGATGTGTCATTCATGTTGATGCATGACAGGTGGGAAATGCCCAATCCAAAATGTTCTCAGTTATAAATTTAAAATTCAATGGAATACTTCTATAAAATGGCTCCATGGTGTGTTCTCTGCAATACTTAGTTAGAATTTGATTTGCATGGTTGACTGTAACATGAACATTACATTCCCTACCCCTGAGGTTACTTAAATCCACTTATTAGGCAATGGTGAACTAAACAAACAGTAATTAGAAACACTCCAGACTACCTTTTAAATCTGTTTCTAAATTATGTTTTTCCTGCACCAAAGCCCATACACACAGCATGTCCACAAACATCACAAAACCAAAGCCCCAGAAATATTTACACTAATAAGGGCATAAGCTACCTCTGGGCATTCACACTGGATTCTGTAGGGAATTAAGGGCTGCTTTAGAAGACGACTATTCATTGCTGTTATTTCTCACATCTGGGTAAATAAAGTACTGCCTGCATGCGGTTAGAAATCCCAGGTGAAAATGAACTCTCCAGGGGTCTGAAGATGAAAAATACCTCTGATGGACTGTCTCATTTCCTGAAATGAGTCAGAAGTGAAAGTAATTCTTCAGAAAAGAACATCTGCACTATGGCACAGCTTATAAAATAATGCCAGATGATACCTGTTGCTAAGAAGCTGGCCCTAGAGAAGAAGGGAGGGTCTGGGAAAAGGACCGAGCCTCTGCACCGCACTTAATCTCAGGGCTGCCGCTGTTAGCTTGGAAGGTCTGCAAATCCAATGAGCGGCCAGGCATCCTGGTCTCCACTGTAAATCTTGATTAGCAGTGAGAGTGCTCATATTCTATTAGAGAGCTGGCCCCTCGCCAATGGGTAGATGCAGCAAGAAAGGATGCACGTGCTGCCCTGAGCATGGAAATAGCAATTCTTACAAGAAAAACTGTTTTCCTTAACTAAAAATAGTTTATGCCTGCTAATGATTCAGACAGACCTTTCTCCCTGGGGAGGACTATGACCTAATGCTTTCCCTTCCTATTATACAGAAAGAAGAGGTATTGGCATGTGGTCAGGTACTGGAGGACAGGAAAGAATGAAATACATTTCACAACAACCCCTCTAAAGGCCACTAAACAGGAAGGTGAAAAAGACTGTCTTCACCAAGATCAGGGGCCAGTTATGCCTCTTAGGTAGCTCTTCATTATTTATTTCATCTTGGTTATGTATTTATTTTATTTATGTATTTAATTTTTGAGACTGTGTCGCCCAGGCTGGAGTGCAGTGGTGCAATCTCAGCTCACTGCAACCTCCGCCTTCCAGATCCAGCGATTCTCCTGCCTCAGCCTCTGGAGTAGCTAGGATTACAGGTCTGCACCACCACACCTAGCTAATTTTTGTATATTGTAGAGATGGGGTTTCACCACGTTGGCTAGGCTGGTCTCGCATTCCTAACCTCAAGTGATCTGCCCATCTTGGCCTCCCAAATTGCTGGGATTACAGGCATGAGCCAGGTGCCCAGCCCTGGATTTTTAAAAGGAATCTAGCTCCACTGCTTGTAATGGAGTGGTGGGGGAACCTGGAAATTATCTACATGCCTATTAATAGGTGATCAGGTAAATTAAAGCACATACACAATGGAATATTATGTAGTTATTTAAAAGCCAAATCTGTGTGCAGATGTAGAGACACATTAATACATTAAAAAATTCACCTGGCCCTTGTATAGTAAACATTTGTGTAAATGTTTTTAAAGAAGTTGCCTAGAATAGGAGAGGTCTGGGAGACAGTGTGTTTTCTTTTATACCCTTCAATACAGTTCGATTTATCTTTTCATATACCTGCACTCTTCCCCTTTTAATAATAGGCATTACATAAGTAGAGGGCTATTTATTATTTCTTCTTTATGCTAGTCTCTTCATACATAATTTAAAACAAGTAAGTACTATTTTATTTTTTTGAGATGGCAGTCTCCCTCTGTTGCCCAGACTGGGGCGCAGTGGTGCAATCTCAGCTTACTGAAACCTCCGCACCTTCCAGGTTCAAGTGATTCTCCTGCCTCAGCCTCCCAAACAGCTGGGATTAAAGGCACCTGCCTTTAAAAATTCCCGACTAATTTTTGTATTTTTAGTAGAGATGGGTTTCACCACATTGGCCAGGCTGGTCTCCAACTCCTAACCTCATGTGATCCACCCACCTTAGCCTCCCAAAGTGCCAGGATTACAGGCATGGGCCACCACGCCTGGCTTGTAAGTGCCATTCTAAATAGATGTTACAGAATCATAACTCCCCAAAAATCAGATGTGGAAGCCCTAACCCCCATACCTCAAAATGTGACTGGATTTGGAAAAGACAGGGTCATTAAAGAGGTGATTAAGCTGAAAATGAGACTGTGAGAGTGTGCCCTAATCCAATCAGACTGGTGCCCTTAAAAGAGGAAGAAATTTGGACACAGAAAGATACCAGAATGCTCGCATGCAGAGGAAAGACCATGTGAGGACACAGAAAAGATGGCTGTTGGCAAGCCTCAGAAGAAAGCAAATGTATTTATACCTAGACCTTGGACTTCCTAACCTCCAGAACTGTGAGAAAATAAACATCTGCTGTTTAACAATTCAGTTTAAAGTATTCTGTCATGGCAGCCCCAGCAAACTAATATAACAGATAAATAGATGGATGCAATTGAACTAGCACAACATGGAGACAGTCACCCATAAGACCCTTCAACAGGTGGAATCCCACTATGTCCATTGTGATGCTGATGGCCTCATCTGCCTTGTGAAGAAACAGGAGTTGATAGAGCTTCTGATTAAATCATGTTCACCCTGTTAAGTGGCTCATGCTGGGACTTGGATGAGTTTCCCATCTCGTTATTCAGGACTCTTTCTGCTCCTGCCACTTAAATTTGATGACCTTTTAAATTAACCCCATAACTCAGAGAACTAGAGCCTCAGATATAAATATATATATATATATATTTTTTTTTGAAACAGGGTCTTGCTCTGTCACCCAGGCTGGAATGCAGTGGCATAATCTTGGCTCATGGCAACCTCCACCTCCTGGTCTCAGGCGATCCTCCTGCCTCAGCCTCTCTAGTAGCTTGAACTACAGGCGCATGCTACCACGCTCAGTTAATTTTTTAAGATTTTTGTAGAGATGAGGTCTCACTGTATTACCCAGGTTAAGCCTCACATATTTTATTAGTGACTTTTTAAAGCTTGGCTTATAGTCAAAAGGCTGACAACTAACGAAAGGGAAAGTGTCACAGTAATATTAATTCAATTTTTTAAAGACTTGGCACCAGCATTTAAAACAAGTATGGAGAAACAAATGATATCCCATATTTATGTGCCAACTTAATCTTTTACACTTTAAGACATACGGTTTCAGACCACAATGCAATAAATTTTGTAAAGTATGGTGATCCAGGGCTAAAACTTCTTTATGAAATTTTATAGATTTTTACAAATTTATTAATTCTCTCTTTAAAAACTGGAGTTTAGAGATCAATGACATAGAACCACAGACTTTGCCTATAGAATCTTTAACCTATAAAGGCTTAACCTATAAACCTTTGTCTTTAACTTGCAAAGATTTGTAAGTGGGTTAAGAAGCAGACATCTGAAAAGACCAAAACCCAAAGATAAATATGGTACAGTCAGTTCAGGCTACAGACATTCAGAGGAAGGTGGAATCACTTTTGCCTTGAATGGCCAGGGAAAGTTTCACCAAGCATATAGGGTCTAAGCCAATCTGGAATTAGAAATAAAAGCTAAGGAGAAGTTATTTATGTTCAGTATATGGTTACCCCTGAGTATATGGTTCTGAAAGCGACAACTGTGTCCCTAAGATCCTAACAGTGCCTGGCAAATAGTAGGCATCTGCCAGCTGGAGCAGGGAAACAGGTGGACAAACACACAGCATGCTCATGTTAGCTAGCGTAGGTCTATACTGCAGGATTTTTTGTAAAGAAGTTGCAGGATACAAATTTTTAAAAGTTGGGACAGAACTGGTAGGTACACTGAGGTTTGGGCTTTATCCCTACACAGTTTAGAGTCTACGAAGGTGTTTCTGGAGGAGAAAAGCACATGATGGAACCAGCTGTGGTATGCAGAATGGACTGGAGGTGGTAGAGAAACAACAAGAATCAGGAAGGTTAACTGGGTGATCAGCTGGGTAGTCTCAGCTTCCTAATCTGTAAAATGGGCATCATACTACCACAGTAAGCACTCAAGATATAATAGCTATCATTATCATTTATTGTTATTATTATTCCACATTGTAAGATACAGAAAAAAAAAATGAGCAAGAGAACAAATGTGAGGTGTAGAGCCAGTATTTATATGTCACCTCAGGGTCTCCTCAAGTTCCTTAAACAGAGAATGGTAAGGCCATCTGTCTTTTTGGGAATAGAGTGTACTATATTTATTTCTTAGTTCTCCATAACTTCATATTTCAATACAGTAGATCCAACACAGGAGGAACAGACATCTGAAATGATCTTTAAAATCAAGACTTCAAAATCAACTTTAAGTTGTTTTTATATAGAAGTAACTATACAGACTAATGCCAATCAGTTTTGAAACACTAAATTAATGGACTCAGCTATAAATCCAGGAAAACCATTTTCATAATGAAAATGCCAATGCCTTTTTAAATTTAAGGATGGAATTGCCAACATAAAAGGCTTACAGTCAATGAGCAATTGCTCATTTCACTCATAAATGAAAGAGCCTGATAACTCTGAATTGTTTCTGAAACTCTGATTATCAGAAATCGTTGAGAATATAAGCTACAGGATTTTTCAATCACACAATTACCACTTGGTATTGGAGCTCACAGCCTCAGACCAAATTTGGTGTGCTGGCTTTGTTAAGTTCCTTTCTCTAATTATCAGGGGACCCAAGGTCTTATATTTACTGTCATGATATAGATATGAAGTTCAACTGCAGATATTAGCACTCTGTCTAATACAAAACAATGCTAACTTTTGTTTGTAAATTTGATCTTAGAAGTGAGATTTCATATACAGCAAAAAGTGTATGTGCATTTACATAAATACATGGGTATCCAGAGTAAAGTTTCACCAACTAACCATTGGTAAAATTAATGTATCAGACGTCTGTGCTATTCCTACCTTCAATATTAATAGTCTATTTTAAAACTTTACTCTTTAGTCCATAACAGGTTGCCATACTTACTAATTATATCAATGGTGGATGTATTACTTCTTAAAAGCCAACCCCCCAAAAAATTGTCCAAAGGGACTAAATAAGACATAACTGATTACTTCTGCCAAAGTCAACAGAAACTTTCCCAGAAACAAAGAGGCCGAGATGAAGACAACACTCAGCAGTCAAACCAATTAGTAGGCCAAGGACAGAGGAGCATAAGGAATGCAAACTCACTAGCATAATTTCTGGTTGCCAGGCATTAGCCAAGACACACATGTATTCAACACTCAAATAACATCTTAGAAGGAAAGAGTAGAGCACAAAATTAAGACGTGGGAAAAAGAAAAAATTCCTTTAAGGAGAGAATAAAGCCTTAAGACAACATGAAGCAGGTAACAGGGTGACCAGCAGCTAAATCAAGAGACACGAGCTGTAATCCCTCCCGCTTTACATCTAACCGAACTGATTTCCTAAGTTTCCTTCCGAATGTTCTTTAACTTTTCTAAGTCTTAGAATCTTTACCTGTAGTTTCAACAGGGAAAATGATATGATAGCCAGAGGTCTCCTCCAGCTCTGATAATAGACTAGGAGTTTGTTTAGATGATGAACAGATACTTTTAAGGGGGGAAAAAATAGGCCACTTTTATTTCACAGTGACTTCAAGTTCACAAGAATGAAATTTCACAGAAGGGAGTCAAACTGTCCGCACGCACAGTGAACACAGCCCTAAAGCATGTGTCAAACCAAGGCCTCTGAAATAAGTACAAACACCTGGATTACCCGCCACATAACCTCAGCCTCAGCCACAATCCCTTTGTCTCTGACCTGACTCGGCTCTTCCCAGTTGGATATACTCACTTCTCAGCCCCCTTTCTTCACGTAATGCTGCCAGAGGTAAGTTGTACACACATCTATATAAAGTTAGGAGATGTTTAAGGTGAAACAGGCAATGGAAATCCTTGGTGCAGCTCCTACCCTTAAGAATAGCACAGTAGGTAACAATTACTAGTGTTCTAAATCTTAGGCCAGCCCCAGCATTCTGGAACACCAAGGTGAGAAGAATGCTTGAGGCCAGGAGTTTAAGACCAACCCAGTCAACAAAATGAGATCCCATCTCTTTAAAAAAAAAAAAAAAAAAAAAAAAAAAGCCAGGCATGGTGGTCATAATTTCAGCTATTCAGGAGGCTGACGTGGGACACTCACTTGAGCCCAGGAATTCAAAGTAGCAGCGATTGCACCACTGCACTCCAGACTGGTGACAGAGCAAGACCATGTCTCTCAAAATAAAAATAAAAAAAGAAATCTTGTACTGGCCCCTGTTAGAATGTATGGTCCAGTAATTTCACTTCTCAAGAACTTCACAAAATAATGTGAAAGACAGACAAATATTTATACCTACAAATATCTCTCAATATTATTTATAACAGCCAAAAAATCTGATGCATGCTAGATCAGCAACAATCAAGGAATGACTATGCAAATTATACCTCAAATTAGGTTCCCCTCCTACATGATCCCATAGACCCTCTGCTTACCCCTCAATAGGACTCAACCTGCCTACTAATTCCATTTCCTACAACAGGTCCTGAAGGACAAACACCACATTTTGTTAACTATTTTCACCATAAAGTCTAGCTTATAGTGAGCACAAAATAAATATCTATTGAATGTCTTCTGGAAAATATCTTTAAGTAAATTTTATGTGATGGAATGTTATTCAGCCATTAAGTGTGGTTTGTGAAGGCTTCTTAAATATAGGGAGTGCTGATGATGAAAAGCTCTGGAAATGGACAGTGGTGGTGATTGCACAACACTGAATATACATAATGCTACTGAATTGTACACTTAACAATGGTTAATTTTAGATTATGTTTACTTTACCACAATAAAAGAGATAAACTAAACAAAGGGAGCACTTATCAGGCAAGTTAAGTGAAAAGGCAGGATACCATATGTCTAAACTATATAAAACTACATTGCATTTTTTTTTAAAGGCGGGAAAGCACCACACTAAAATATTCATGGTGGTTTATCTTTGAGGGGTAGTGTTGGGGTGATTTTGGTTTTATTTGCAGTTTTCTGTATTTCCCAAAATTTCTACAATGGCTCACATATAATATTTATAATCAGAAAAAGACATCAAGCAGCAGAAGCCAGGGATAGAAAGGTTTACTTGTCAGTAGGTGAAACCTGGATCAACGTCATTCACCTTGCTATGATCCTTGATGTATTACACTTGTATACTGCATATCATTCGTGCTTACCTTCACTGTATAGTCCATAAAGCACGCCATTTAAGTAAAAATTATACCTTTTAAAATTGAAATTATTTAGCTTTTGCCATGCCAGAAAGTATGCCTTTCAGATATGATGCACCATAAGTATGCTTTGCCCAGGCTGAGAAGCAGCAACTGGTTTTAGACATACAAGTGACCAACTGGCTCAAATGCACAGCTGTTCTCAAGGTGAAAGGCTTTCAGGAATCTGTGATGAGCCGGTCTGCAACAGCTCAAAGAGACTGACACATCTAAATGGCCTCAATAAACACTAAACTCGTCAAATTTACAAATAAATTACAAACAAGTCCTTTGGAGTTACACAAACTCAGGACTGAAGTAACAAAGCTAGGACGGCCACTTATGCATTACCACCATGAGTTCCTGGCCTCAGTTGCCCCACAAATAAATGGGGATAAAAATGCCTCCCTCTTGGGTAAACAAGATGTTTGCAAATCAGAGCTGGAGGAAATCCTGAGCCTGCTAACAGCAGCTGTCCAATCAATATCATTAATTTCCTTCCTTACCCCTCTTTAGATCAAGTGTCCAATCTAGGATAGCCAAGTGAAATGCTAAAAATGACCTACTACCTTGAACTAATAAAGTTAACATAATAGGAGAACGAGAAGATGTTCTGAGTCCTCTTCCAGTTTCACCCCTCAGAAGCCTTCATAAGATGCAAACCAATTTTTCCTATTCTTCATTCCTCAGTAATTGGAAAATAACTACTCTGTGTCCTTCGCATACCTAGAAACCTGATGTCACTCTTAAGTTTCTTTTTCAAACCTTTCATTTATACCTGGCATGGTGGCTCACGCCTATAATCCTAACACTTTGGGAAGCCAAGGATAGGGGATCACTTAAGGCTAGGAGTACAAGGCCAGCTTGGGCAACATAGCAAGACCCTCATCTCTACCATAAAAAAAAAAAAAAGCCAGCCAGTCATAGTAGCACATGCCTGCAGTCCTAGTTACTCAAGAAGCAGAAGCAAGTGGACTGCCTGAGCCCAAGAGTTAGAGGCTGCGGTGAGCCAAGATGGCACCACTGTACTCTAGCCCGGGCGGCAAAGCAAGACAATTTGCACCTTTTTTCTTAAAACAACAACAACAACAAAAACTAAACGCAAATGATAAAAACTTTCATTCCTTTAAACATATCTGTGGTTTCTCTTGGTTCTCTGCAAGCTCTCCCTACATTATGTTAACGGGATGGCCTCTGAATCCCTCTGAGCAGAACTTGGCATAGCACAAGGCTAGCACCTAATTCGTGCATCCCAGAGAGCTTTGAAAAATACAATAAATTATTATGCTTTGGAAGGTTACTTGTCTCTGACTGATGAGGGTGTGCAGTGCCCCTGAGACAGATCTAAGTGTGACCCACAGTGCCCTCCAATTTGCTCCCATAATCTTCGTCCTTTGCTTTGTCTTGCACTTGCCAACGTTGTTCAGCAAGCTGATCGAGTCTGAGATTGCATCAGATTCAACACTGCACCAAATCCCTCCTTTCAAAAGAGCAGCCCCTATCTTTACAAAAGATCTGCCAGCTTCCTTCCTTGATTAGCTCTTATTTGAGTGCCTCACTGGGCAAAGGAGGAAAGGAATTGAAAAAGCAAGGATAATGGAAATATTCAGCTGTTTAAGGTTACCTTTGTGCAGGCTGAACTGTACAAACCAACTTCACTACCTTTGGGCTACAAAACTCAAGTTCATTCTTTCAGTAAACATGTACTGAGCCAGCACTAAGTGGTAGGCATCCAAAAATCAACCATTTCTGCCTTATGGAAGAAAAGAATATCAACAATTCTGCCACAGTGCAGTATGTTCTAGAACAAAAGTATATATAAGGTTATTACAGCTGCACAGAGGGCAAAGGACACTGAATCTGCCTGGGCAGGATTCGAGAAGCTGGGTAATTCACACATCTCTTTACTTGCCACAGAGGAATGAATGAGCTGACCTACAATGCCGGTCGGGGGCTAGTGCTATTGCAGCCTTTTAATGCAGTCTATTTAATGCCATTGCCACTGACTTGCTTTGGTTGCTATACCTACTTTCCTGCTCTCCTCACATACTCACCTCTTACTTTATTTTCAGAATAAAACATATGGTGTTTCCATTTTCTCTCCAGTCTTTCAACCCCATCATGTTTCCTGCCCTGGAGAGTTGCTTTGACTATCAGAGAAGGAACACTATAATGGCTTAGTTGGAGAAAATAAAGAGGCAAGAATAAGTCTGTTTGCTAAAACGAGCTGAAAAATTGTGTGCAGAGCCATTTTGAGAAGGACCCATTGTGCCAGGCCCTCTGCTGCTCCAGCAGGTACCTGCCCTGTGAATGCCCAGGGGTATCCCTGCCAAATGTAGCTGAAGATATATTTGTCTTCACATCAGCTTCTATCCTCTACATCTCACCTCATCCATTTCTATGGTATATTTGTTAAAATAGTGGTTCTTAACCTTTCATAGTTCATGAAATCCTCTCAGAGAATCTAGTGAAATGCAATGACTCGCTCCACAGAAAAACTTTCAAAAGCACATAAATGCAAAATATTACATACAATTTCTAGGGATACACAAACCCCTAAAACCTATATACAGAAACCAGGAGGAAGCATACTGTTTAGTTCAAAATCCTTGAGTTTGTATTATGTGCCAAGCACCATGGGGACACCACCTCAAACTTAATGCTTCACCATTCTGAATGTTGGACTGTGCTCCAGCATCCTGCCTTTGTTCCATGTGAAGCTTCTGCGTGGAACATTTGTCCCCAGTAGTTTAAGCAACACCTCTTAAATAAAAATAATGGAAACTTTATGAACCCGTCACCGTAATCCACCCTTCCCCTAAGAAAGGCAAATTACTCACTTCCTGCCCCACCATTCTCCGCAGATACTTGAATCAGAGATCCTACAATATTTGTTACTTTCATGTAGTCACATCCCTTTCTCTATCAGACTGTTGGCAACCTGAGGGAATGGGTTGTAACTTAATCATCTTTTATTTTCAGATCCTAGTATAAAGTCTCTAATCTGGAGAAAAACATTCCTTTGGAGGAAACAAACACAAAATCAGTTAATTTTAATACCAGTGTCCGAATGCTCAAACCTGGTGAGTGATTTTTAAGCAAAATCTTAGAGGAGAAGAGGCAATAAACTAGACAAAATTGGTGGTGGGGGGCATTATCGGCAGAGGGGTCAGCAAGGCATGCAGTAGCATCACAGCATACAGGGAAGGTACCAATTCCGGATTCGTGGTGACTAAACAGAAAGGCAGGAGGCAGGTCTAAGAGGTGAGACAGAAGTAGAGTATGAGGGTAGAGGGCACCAAATGAGGTATGGGGAGCTTGGACATATCCCAGAGGTGGAAATCACAGGAAGATTTTTTCCCTTCCTTTTCTACTTAGAAAAGTAACGTGATTATTGTAGAAAATGGAGAAAAGGCAAGATGATGACAAACTCGTAACTCCATCATATAGAGACAACCATCATTACTATTCTCTCATCCTTATGTGCTATGTTAACACATAATGCATGTGTATGTAACTGGTTTGTATTTTACTTTGATTTTGGTTAAATTCATTAAGTATTTACTAGTAGGAGACGCTATGCTGAATATACTACATGCATATCATTTCATCCTCAAAATAATTCTTCATAATTCACAATTATTCATTGTAATCCATTTTAAGGAGGACAAATTGGGGGGAGGGTGTCCAATACCACATGGCTGATTAACATGTATTTAACAGCAGAGCTGAGAGATTCCACACCAAGTTTTCTTCAAAGACTTCATTTTTTTCTTATTTATTTGCACGTGTTTAACTTATAAATACATTACTTTTTCCAATTTTATCAGAAAAATCCCTTTGGGAATTTGATAAGCAATGTGATCCACCTAAATATAATCCTGGGGAAAAAAAAAACCCATTACTATACTGTTTTCCCATATAGAGAGCATATAAAACTCTTGGCATTCATTTTAATCTTTTTATAATCTTGGCAAAGTTTGCAGTTTTCTTCATTGAAGCCTTGTAAGTTTAGGAGGGTGGCATGTCCAGATATATGCTTTGGACAGATAAATCTGGCAACAGTATGAAGGAAGACAGATTTGAGGAGATGAGATTGGAGGGCTTAAACACAAACTAAGAGAGATGGCCACAGTCCAGATGAGACACAAGAGCCTAGAACCAAGGCAGTAATGTGTGGTACGGAAGGCAGGGAACAGCCTCAGGAAACACGGAAGGCAGAATTCAAAGGACATGGAGCAAAAAGAGGAAGCAGAGTCGTAGAGGAAAGAGAGGAAGTCAGGGAGAGAGGTTGAACTGGGGATGCCATTCACAGAGAGGACACAGAAGGGATGCATTTGTGGTGTGGGGGAGGAAATAAGTTCAGCTGTGAACTAAATCACTGAAATTATCCCAAGTGCCTACTCTGTGCTGAGTGCTGAAGAGTCTGTGGCACATCAGGCTGGGATGGCCCCAGGACAGGCAGACTGGGGGTAACAATGAGCATAGAGACCAGGCTGGGCAGACGGGTGCATCCCGGTGGAGATGGCCTGGACGGGGCTCTGAAGCTCTAGGAACAGATCTGAGAGCAAGTGTGAATGAGACTGCCCTCAGAAAACATGCAAACAATATGAGAACAGAAGCCAGCCAAGGTTGAAGCTTGAATGACACAGTGTTTTAAGCTGGACAGAAGAAGCAGAAGTGCCAAGAGAAGAAAAGAAAGTACAATAACCCAATCCTGAGCCTATACTGCCCCGGAACTTCTTGGAAAGAATGATTTTTTTTTAAATTCAAAGGTCCCTCGGTCGACTTTAAACATTAAACAAAATCACATAAAAAGTCCATGATGAGGGCAAGAATTTGCATCTCCTGGCTGCCTCTTGGAGCTTTATCCACCAGCCATATGGAATTGATGATTAATATTCAGTAGGAAGTGAATGTATAATCATGTGCCTGCCATTCAAATGTGAAAATGTTTTCTGCTCAGTACACCCAATAATACATTAATATATTTTCAGTTTAAAATACATTTATGAATAATTTTATACATTTTATAAATTTCCTGGCAAGGATGATAATAGAACAATCTATTTTCACTGCTACATGAAACAAAAAATAGGAATGAAAGGTTCAGTTAATCAAGGAATTTAATATGCTTTATAATAAATATCAAACAGTCATTACTTTGGCTATACAAAGGGTGACTGAGGTCACAATATGATTATAATAGCAAGAGTTTGTGTCCATATATATTCTCTGTCAGTTAAATTTGCATAAGAAGTTTCCTTTATGAATTTTTTGCTAGAAATCAAATTTGTCTTGATTTATATATGAGCAGCAATAATAAGATTTTGTAATGATTAACAGTAGCAACAATCAAATGAATGGAAAACACTAACCTTTCCAAGGTACCAATGCAATGACAAACAGATGGATATGAAAATAAATTTCCTGCACTGCCTTAAGTAAATGTGGTTTAGAACATCAGGAAAGCACCAGAATCTGAAATGATTACTGAGGCAGTGTTTGATGAGGCCAGGAAAGAAAAAATACTGTGAATTCTTCATCTTTTGTCATCTTTCTCAACAGTGTGTATCCATGTGCTGTGTATACACATGTGCATGTTCAATTTTATGACATCCTGACAAGAAGAGATGCAGTCACTTCAAGATCATAGGGAGAGGCCAGGTACGGTGGGCTCACACCCGAGGTCAGCAGTTCGAGACCAGCTTGGCCGCCGTGGCAAAACCCCATCTCTACTAAAAATACAAAAATTAGCTGGGAATGGTGGTGCGTGCCTGTAATCCCAGCTACTCGGGAGGGAGGCTGAGGCAGAACTGCTTGAACCCAGGAGGTGGAGGTTGCAGTGAGCCAAGATCCTGCCACTGCACTCCAGTCTGTACAAATGGGGGAGATTCCATCTCAAAAAAAGGAAAAAAAAATGATCATGGGAGAAACCTGGGGCCAGATGGAGATGTATGATCCATCCAGGAGGAGCTAATGGAGTCAGTTTCCCCTCTTAACAACCACTGCCACTAAAATACGTATTCTAGGGTTGTTGCATTAACTCTGTTACAGTCTACTAGTTGTAACTCCCAGGGTTCTCAGTGAGCAAAAAGGTTGTTTAAAAATGGCTTTGGGATGATTCTTGGTCAATTAAGAATCCTATGACTTCATGATGCTTCCTTTAGGAATAATATCCAAAGAGTAATGTCCACTACAATGTCCTCCAGCAACATTCCTGCTTTTATTGAAGAAAAAAATTCCAAGGCAGAGGGAGAATGCTCTAATGATGGCTCTAATAATACTTTTGAAGTATTCAAAAGTAACCAAGATTAACCAACATGTTAAACACCTGATAAATATCAGAATAAAAAGGAAGGGGAAAGTATAAACGAATAAATGATAGAAAATATGGTGCTAAAAAATTAAGAGCATTCTAGTAAACAGAAATAAAGTTGTGTTCAATTTGTTAATCTAGACATGCAAAATTATGGTAACTTAATTTTCTTTCAGCATTTATAATGTAAGAGATACATATGGACAGTTTAAGTTAAAAACTAGCTTATTCTTAATCATAAAATGAGTTAAAATTCTAAATCAAAGCTTGATGAGGGTTATTTAAAAATGTAATTTTTTTATGTCTTGACATTCAAATAAAGGTATACAATAAAACAATAGAGCCAGGAAATTCTGCCTTTATTCATTCAAATATGTTGAGCCTGTCTGTTTATGGAACTTAGCCATAATACATATTTCTACTTCATTTTTAACAAACTAGGTATAATCTTACATATTTGTAATTCTAGGAATTTTTCAGAATCCATTTAATCATAAGTATCTATCTAATGAAAAAGTTTATTGTCACCATTTTATGTTCACTCCAAAGTGTGATAAACATTTCATTAGCCAAATTTTTAAAAATCCAACCAAATTACCAAAACCAAACTGTACTTAACTGATCTTCCAAACAAACTTAGAATGTGGGTCCTGTAAGTACAAGTGATTGTTAGTATCTATGAAGCCTTCAACAAACTGTCTAGTTCTCTGCAGTCCTGCCTTCTGGGAGACAGAAAACAGGACTCTGTTTCTGTTCTGAAAAATTATCTTCACTGCGCCAAAGTCATAGATCTGGCAGATACTGCCTCCCCAGGCAACGACCATCCATACTCTCCCCATCCTCCTCTCCCACCATTACTTGGCCCACCTTCAGGAGGTATAAACAACTGGGTTACAAAGTTAAGTTTCAGAATCCTTGAGTAAGCTTCCCTTGGTCCTCAAACTAAACTCATAATCTCTCTCTACTGTCTTCTCTCTGTACCATCCAGCCTCCACCAACCTCCTCATTCATAAGAATGGCGAACTTCCTTGGTGAATGGTGAATTATTACATGGAGAGTTCTGAAGAGTTATCGTAAACCTTAAGCATAAAACAAACACTTCTAGGCTCATTATATGGGTTATTAATATATAGTCATGAAATCAGCAAGCTGGGAAGAATCTCAGATGTAATCTAAGCCTAAACTCCTCATTTTACAGATAGTGAACTATGATAATGGTGATCACCTACAACCAAAATAATAACTGACTCAAAGTAACTTGCGCATTCATGCAATGTCAGTGGAACATCTTAATTACACATTTTCACATTTAGAGGCCTTAAATCCTTGTTGTAAGAGGTGGTTCATTTAAACCTAGGTTCTTAATGTTTGCATGTATCTTCTAATTTACAGTTATGTGCACATTTAGAGATATTATTTAAAATTTTCAGATCCTGCACTTCTTCCATAGACCCTGAATTTATATTTCATTGTTATCAATGTCATCAACATGCCTCTCATAAACTATTTAAAACAATGAATGACTTTATACATTTAAGATTTTTGAACTGTATTTTCTCTTCTCTGCAACTGGATCAGTGGCAGGGGGCATAGAGGGAGATGAGAAAAACAAGCTCTAGATTCCCACAGACTTCAGACATTATTAGGTGCTGTCATTATTTTCTCTGTATATTCTCATTTTCTTTCAGTGACAATACTTACACAATTAAACAAACATGATATTAAATAGCCTGAATTACAGAGTGTTCTCTGCTCCCTGCAAGGATCATGATATATGTCTCACTATTAACACAAATTCTCAGCGGAACAAAGGTGGACAGTTTAAAACGTAGATATAAGCTTTTAATAAAACAATGTTATGTTAGCATCTAGAGAGAGTAAGCAAGAAAAATTCAGTGATGATTTTTCTCCCCGAAGAAGTCTCAAAAGAAAGATATCCACATCCAGATAAGTCAGGAACCATGACAATTCCCTGTTGTGTGAAGGTTTCCACAAATCTTTAAAGCTGACTTAGAGAAACAGATTAAGAATATATCCTTATCATAATTTGTCCCTTGGAGCCAATATTTACATTTAGACTTGAAGTGTGTTGATGCCAAAACCATTATATACAAAATGTAAAGAAATAAAATACAAAAATTAAAATAAATGCTGTTCTCCCTAATACCTTCATACTTTTAACTTTGAGCCTTAGAAATATGTGAGATCTGTTTTCCCTTAGTAGAAGGGTGCTCTGCTCCAATAATACAATGCTTTACAGGCCTTGGATAACAAAACTCCTTCACAGGGGTGAAATGAGTATTTAATGAGAACACTGATTGTCAGACAAATTTTAGCATGTGTCCTAAGAAACAACAGAGATATATCATTTCTTACAAACCGTAGCTGATAAAAACAGTAGTTAAAAAACAAAAACAAAAAAATACCTAGACTTTAAAAAAATGATTATGCTTCTTTGAAGATGCAGATATGTTTGCATTTGGAGTTTTCTGGCCACTTTCCTGTAATATTTGCTTAAATAATTTATTTCAACCCTTTATACCACCACCTGTTATACTGAGGATAAATACAGGTCTCCAGGAGAGACAGTTCAAAGTATCTCACTTTACCGAAACACAAAAGGATCAAATCAGGCAGTTTGGTTGTTTAATCATAACTTGTGATTTTCCAATTGCTAAATTTTTTTTTTGTGATGGTGTATTCTGACAGGTGAAGCTGGCACTATCACCCGCTTCTTTATGCCAAATAACTACTGGAAATGAAAAGGCTGAAAAACATCCTGTGCCCTTCTTTCTATGCTAAACCCATGGATGTTCTCAAACTCTACTTTTCAAGATCACAGTATTCTTTATATTAAATAACAATTTTTAAAAGCCTAAGAAGTGATTGAAGAGTCATGAGATGTTAGCTCAACAAGTAAAATGTCTATATGCAAATACTGAATCAGAGAATGAACAGGGAAGAAGGAATATAGGGTGTTACTTTTGATCATCAACATTCTCTCAGAGGGCAGAAGCCTTGCTTTTCAACTAGTCAAGGGTTCAAGAAGGCTAAGTTTAAAACAGTAAGTTTTACCACAATTGAACAAACTCTACCACACACAGTGAATAATTCTATATCAACTTTAAACCATAGCCTTTAAAATTCCTCTCATTAGATGATGGAGGCGATGGCCCCTCCTCCTGAATCTAGGCAGTCTTTTGACTTCATCATCGAAGGGTGCATGATGAGAAAGGTACTTGTGACTTAGAAGGCTAAGTTTTCTAAGACCATGCATCTTCTGTCTTGTCCACTGGAACATTAGTACGTGGGCCCTGTAGTAAGTCCCACTACAGGGCTACCATGATGGAGGGATCACAAGTAAACACTCCCATCTACAGCCCCATCTGAACCCAGCCTTCCAAATCCTCACCAAAGTGAGAAACATGCTGGGTGCCATCTTGAATGAGACCATCTGCCTGAGCCTTGGCTGAATCACTGTGCAAAAACTATAAGATATAATAAAAGGGTTGTTGCCTTAATTCACTAAACTCTAGAATAGTTTACCATGCAGCAATAGAGAATCAAGAATTTGGAAGGGATTTTGAAGATATGCTAGTCCCACTGTTTGCTTCTAAGGAAATTAAGACCCAGACCAGTTAAGTGTGTATCCAAGGATGCTAGTTAGTAATGGGGTTAAAACTAGAACCCAAGTCTCTAGGGTCCCAGCTCTATTTTTTCAAAGAGCTCATTTTGGTTCCCTCATATCCCACCCTCCATGTTCACTATCTTACTTTATGGTTTTTGTGGGTTTTTTTCATGAGACAGCGTCTCACTCTGTTGCCCAGGTTGGAGTGGTGCCATCACAGCTCACTGAGGCCTGGACCTTCTAGGAACAAGAGATTCTCCCACCTCAGCCTCCCAAAGTTCTGAGATTATAGGCATGAGCCATCATGCCCATCCTATTTTATTATTATGTGAACTCTAAAAGTAGCAGGGCCAGATATGGTGACACATGCCTGTAGTTCCAGCTACTCACGAGGCCAAGGATCGCTTGATTCCAGGAGTTTGACACCAGCCTGGGCAACACAGTGAGACCCTTCTTCCCTTTCTCCCTCCCTTCCCTCCCTTCTCTCTCTCTGTCTCTTTCTTTTTCTTTCCAGAGCATGTCTTTAAAGGCTGTTTCTTCTCCCTATTTTTAAAAGTTAAGGCTAGGCACAGTGGCTCATGCCTGCAATTCCAGTGCTTTCAGAGGCTGAAGTGGGAGGATCACTTGAGGTCAGAAATTTGAGACTAGCCTGGGCAATATAGCAAGATGACTCCTTGCCAAAAAAAAAAAAAGGGCCAGTGTAGTGGCTCAAGCCTGTAATCCCAGCACTTTGGGAGGCTGGGGTGGGTGAATCACTTGAGATCAAGAGTTCGAGATCAGCCTGGCCAACATGGTGAAACCCTGTCTCTACTAAAAATATCAAAAAAAAAAAAAAAGTAAATAAATAAATAATTTTTAATTAGCTGGACATGTTGGCATATACCTGTACTCCTAGCTTTACTCAGGAGGCTGAGGCAACAGGAATGCTTGAGCCCAGGAGTTCCAGGCTACAGTGACCTGTAACTGTGCCATTGCACTCCAGCCGGGGTGACAAAGCAAGACCCCATCTCCATAAATAAAGAATCAAGTTAAGAATAATTCTGACATATTTTCTTCTGTCTTTATCTCAAACATTTTCCTTAGATGAAATTGGAAAAGAATTACTATTTAGAGAGCATGGAATAAAACTTCTGATTCAAGTTTGCTTCAGCAATGCAGACATTAGTATTAGCCTCAAAAACATGCCTGAAATTTCACCTCTTCATTCCCATTTCATGTGAAATATCTTCAGGTGAACACTGTTTACTTTTTTAGCACTTAAACGGTCAATGTTTTGCTCCAACTAGTTAAGACAACTTATGACCGTTTATTATCTCTAATAACATAGTTCTTGATATTATTTTTTTAGTTAGTTGACATACTTATTAAAAGGCAACACTGGCCAGGCCCGGTAGCTCACATCTGTAATCCCAGCACTTTGGGAGGCCGAGGCGGGTGGATCACAAGGTCAGGAGATCGAAACCATCCTGGCCAACATGATGAAACCTCATCTCTACTAAAATAGAAAAAATTAGCGGAGCATGGTGGCTCAGGCCTGTAGTCCCAGCTACTGGGGAGGCTGAGGCGGGGGAATCACTTGAACCTGGTAGGCGGAGGTTGCAGCGAGCCGAGATCGCACCACTGCACTCCAGCCTGGCGACAGAGCAAGACGCTGTCAAAAAAAAAAAAAAGAAAAAGGCAACATTCAGCTTCCCAAAGTTAGTCTTTTGTGTGAACAGTTTAAGGACACCTTTCAGGTGATCTTTAGGCTCCATATGAACCTGAAATTGAAGATTAATGATCTGATCAGTAAGAAGCATTCTAATTAAGCATGTTAGCCTTTTGGATACTGTGTTCATTATACTGTTAATGAATAAAGAAAAGACAATTTTGAAGATAAACAAGTTCAGGCAGCTGTTTAAAAAGGAGAAGTACATAAGATATTGGCATGCACAGGAACTAGCACACTGTAAGTAACTAGAGGTCACAGGCCCATAAATGGTTGAATGATTTTTAGCGATTCATCAGTGTCTAACATTTTCATCCAGAAGAAGCTTTTCTCTAAATTTACATGAAATATTATCAAGATTTTTGAAAATCAGGTTTACTATCTGATGTCTCTCTCTTCCTTTAATAAATTCTGTATCTTAAAGAACAAAAGAAAAAAAAAAGAAAAAAGAAAATCTGTATCTTCCATATCCTATTATGAACATAAGAGATCCCTCAAACACCTTAAAATGGGAATACCTTGCCCTACCAATGAATTAGTTCTCAGTGAAACACTAAATTTTCAAATACATGACAGCACCTTCCAGAATCAGAAGAGTTCTATTATACCCAAAGGATTTTCTGAATTTATAAACCTTTATAAACTTTCAGAATATTTAAATACACCAAATTTTAAAAGGCAGTAATCTAAGGAATAAATATTTCAGGATAATTACCTAAGATGAAATGCTAATCACAACCTTAAAAATATTTGCAAATATTTCATGAACATAATACAACTAGATAAATTTCCTGTGTAACATATTATTCCTAGATAATAGTTTTTTAGTCATACATTTTGTGATTCTGTCTCTTTAACATGGAAGCTACAGTTTCAGTTCAAACTAAGTTACTGTATTTATAAGGCATTCTAGGCCCAGGACATTACAGCAGTTGGGATAATGCTCTCTGTCAGCTTATAATTTAAAATCTTTCAAAGCAGCTTAACATTCGTGTTATTTCATCCTCACAAAAAGTTCTGTGTGGTGCCACCAATATGTATTATGATGATTTTAAGACAACCTGAGGACCAGAGAGGCTGAGTAACATACACCACCAGACTACACCAACCTGACTCAGGGTGGCAGCTTCCATTTCCACAGCAGATTCATCAAAAAAATAAAGTACTATAAATGGCAATCTTACTTTTGGCTAAGGCTGGCCAAATGGGCCCAAACCAGGTATCTTTGAATTGAAGAATTCTAACACTAAGTGAGGACCTACATTTACTATTTAAATGACTGCAGGATCTTCCTCCATATTCCTTCAAGTCAGTTGACCCCAAATTCTTGATTTTGTTTTGTTTTTCTAAAAAGTCTATTTTTTGTAAAATGTATTTTCTTTACTACCTCATTTGTTTTCCTTATGAACAAAGAAGAAAATTCAGCTGTGCTACTTGGCAGAAAGCTTAACTGAGTAGTGGGACAGGGTAATGGAAGTACAGGCTGACTCTGCACATCAGTTTCCTCATCCATAAAATGGATGTTTTCATGACTCTTGTAAGAAAGTGAGACACAGTGTTTTGTTAACTGTAAATTGCTACAGCTATACAAAATGAAGTTATTACTGCTACATATGCATGTCAGGAAAAGAAATTAACTTTATAGCACTGTTTATGAAATGTTTTCCTTCCATTAAGTCCTTGTTATATCCAGGTCACTTTTCTATCTGTGGAGAACTCAGGAGGATTTTCAAGTGAATGAAACAAAACTAACAGAAATGAGACAATATAGATTATAAAATAAAATTCATAATCTCCCAATACATTAGCAAATAAAATATTTATACTATTCTTATTGTATCTGTTCATGCTTTTATCTATAACTATATGCTATGAACTGAACTGTGTCCTCCCAAATGCATATGTTCAAGCTCTAACCCCCAGTATAATGGTCTGGAGAGATGGGGCCTTTGGAAGGTCACTGGGATTAGATAAGGTCAGGAGGGTGGGGCTCTCATGAGGAGATTAGTTCCTCTTAAGGAGAGACAGGGGGCCAGGGCTCGGTGGCTCAGGCCTGTAATCTCAGCACTTTGGGAGGCCGAGGTGGGTGGATCACTAGGTCAAGAGATAGAGACCATCCTGATCAACATGTTGAAACCCCATCTCTACTAAAATACAAACAAATTAGCTGGGTGTGGTGGCGCGCGGCTGTAGTCTCAGCTACTTGGGAGGCTGAGGCAGGAGAACTGCTTGAATCCAGGAGGCAGAGGTTGCAGTGAGCCGAGGTCGCGCCATGCCTGGTGACGGAGTGAGACTCTGTCTCAAAAAAAAAAAAAAAGAGAGACAGGGAGTTCACACACTGCCATGCAAACATTCTCTCTCATCATGTGAAAATACAGAGAGACAGTGGTCATTTGCAAGCCAGGAAGAGTGCCCTCACCAAAAACTGACCACGGTGGCACTCTAATCCCAGACTCCCAGCCTCCCAGCCTCTAGAACTGTGAGAAAATATCTTTTAAGCCATCAAGACTTTGGTACATTGTTATGGCAGACCTTGCTCACAAGACAGCAGACTGGCCAGGAACCATCTCAGTGATTGAGCCTAAGTTCCAATCCTGTCATAACCATCTGCTTGCCACATAACATTATGCAAATTGCTTAACTATTCTGATCCTTAAATTTTGCATCCAAAAGCCGGGCGTGGTGGCTTATGCCTGTAATCCCAGCACTTTGGGAGGCTGAGGCAGGCGGATCACCTGAGGTCGGGAGTTCAAGACCAGCCTTACCTATATGGTGAAACCCCATCTTTAAAAATAATAATAATAATAAATGTAAATAAGTTTAAAAAGTTTGCATCCAAAAATGGGTAATATAATAGCACCTAAAAGTATTATGACTATTAAATGTGTTAATACATGTATTTATAATTATGCTTGGCACTTAACATATGTTGCTCTTTATGCACCTTCTTAGTTTTTAACAGTTAGGCACAGAGTAGACAATAAATTCTGAAGTGATGAATTTCATTAGAAGGTAGGATAGAACTGCTGGGCGTGGTGGCTCACACCTGTAATCCCAGCCCTTTGGGAGTCCAAGACAGGCAGATCACTTGAGGTCAGGAGTTCGAGATCAGCCTGGCCAACGTAATAAAACCCTGTCTCTATTAAAAATACAAAGATACGGCCATACCACCCTGAATGTGCCCGATCTCGTCTAAAAATACAAAAATTAGCCAGGCATGGTGGTGCACATCTGTAGTCCCAGCTACTCAGGAGGGTAAGGCAAGAGAATCGCTTGAACCCAGGAGGCAGAGGTCACAGTGACTGAGATAGTGCCACTGCACTCCAGCCTGGGTGGCAGTGAGACCCTGTCTCAAAAAAAAAAAAAAAAGAAAAAGAAAGATGGAACTAGCCACTAACCCATGTGAAGTCATCTGGTCTACCCCCTCCACTGGAAGCAGGGATACATCCAAACGATCAGACATTGATCATTCCTTGTTTACTTGTCAACATTTTCAGGGAAACAAGTCTACATTTGGACTTCATCAAGTGTTTAACAATCTATACCATTAGGTTAGTTATAGGAATGAATTCCCTAAATCTGACAGGATTCTCTCTCTACATCCACTTCCACAGCTGGTGTTCCTACATTATCATAGGCTGCTGGTCAACTTTTCTTTCAAAGCCCAGCAACCTCAGCTCCATTGCTGTTTCCTTGCAGTTAGCAATGTTTACTCTGACTTGAATTCTCAAATGTAGAAATGTTTCAGGCACTCTATTGACCCAGGTTAAAAAAATCCTGAAGAACTCAAAAAGGATTACACTGGGAAGTGCAAGAAAACCAAAAACCACAAAATAAACTTTCACCAAGTTTCAGTCTTTCCTCATTGGCTCCAAACTGTGGCTGATGAATGATTCTAATCAGAACTATTTACCGTAGAAGGTAAATAAATATATTCATTTTTACTCATTCCTATCATAATATTATGAAAAGTGAGCCCCAGTATAAACTGAATAAAGTCACCAGAGGAATAAAATCAATTAAAGACGTACTGTGTACTTACACTGAGGCAGACTTGGCAATTCAGTGCTTTAAGCTAATTTCTCTCTTGATATTTTCAGAATCTAATTCAGTAACACAAGTAATGGTTATTAGTAATATTAATGTACCATATGCTATCTCCGTCAACTTAATAATGTTCTTGGGGGTTTCTTTTGACTAAAATGTCAATCTAACGTGTGGAATCCCACCCAAGAGAATCTATGCAAAATTACAATTAATGGATTCATTCTATAGGCATAGTAATTAGTCATGGGACCATTCACGAATGCCTGTAATTAAGTTATTTTACACATTACAATAATTTTACTTGAAATCATGAGATTTGCATTATTTGACTACTATAAATAGCAACTAGCACCATGCACGTACCAAGCCCTTTAGTGCATTATCGCTTTTTAACTTTACAATGAGAAAAACAAAGGCTCAAAGAGCTTCAACAATTAAGATTGTACAAACAGTAAGAAGTGCAGTAATGATTTTAATTCAAGCCTTCTAATATCAGAAAATAAGCCTTTTCTACTGGTTTGTACTGGGCATAGATGGAAAAAATGCCAGTAAAACAGTGAAAAAGCAGATTGAGGCAAGAAAATACAATTTCTATAAAGAGAGAGTCTATTGAGGTTCTCAAAAAAATAATCAGTTTTTCCTTTTTTTTAAGACAGCGTTTTTGCTCTTGTTGCCCAGGCCGGAGTGCACTGGCATGATCTCGGCTCACTACAACCTCCGCCTCCCAGGTTCAAGTGATTCTCCTGCCTCAGTGTCTCGAGTAGCTGGGGCAACAGGCGCGTGCCACCACCCCTGGCTAATTTTTTTGTATTTTTAGTAGAGACAAGGTTTCACCATGCTAGCCAGGATGGCCTCGATCTCCTGACCTCATGATCCTCCCACCTTTGCCTCCCAAAGTGCTAGGATTACAGGTGTGAGCCACTGCACTGGGCTCATATTTTATTTTTTAAGACAGAAAATGTCTTATGCCTCAAATTTTTATATTAAGAAACAAACATTATTAATACTAAAAATCATCTTTTAGTACACAGAATTGGCAGCTGATTTCCTACCAGATTTAGTACTTTAGAAGAAAATAATGCAAAAATTTAAAAGAAATGTACCCATTTCCCATTTTCATTTATATGGCTTACAGAACTCCACTACCAGCTGGTGCTGATCAGCATATCAGGGAACTTCAGTCCACAAGGGTGGTGGTTTCAGGAACTGGCACATAAATAATTCCATCAGAGCCATGTGCTGAGATTTCTAGGGAAAAGAAGCTATCAGAAATTTTTCTCCTGGGAGCCGAGTGGGGCAGTTCTTTGCTGAGAAACTACCCCTGCCACTCTACTGCAAGGGGAGAGCTGAAGTTAAGGGGTTCCTGAGAGCAACACTGGCTCTTGAAGCTAGGGATACCGCTGAACCTTTCTGTTACCACATTAATAATTTTTCTTTATTTTTGAGGCCATTTGATGTTAAGCTTTCCATCCCCACTATGACCAAAGATTAACAGAAAGTCAAAAGTCAAGAAATGTTTAAACATGCACACATTCTCTGTTCCTTTTTTAGTCTTGCCCTCAATACAACTACCTAAGGGAATCCATTGTAGTACACCCATTTTAAAGCAGGCAAACCTTATGAAACCTCAGTATGGGAGCCGAGGATGACAGCACAGGAAAACTGAGACTTTCAGTTTCAAAAATGTCGGCCAAGATTTCTACGGCCCCAGGCAGTTAACAAATAGTGACTCATGAATTCTGTACCATAATTATCCCAGTTTTACAGAACTGACAATCCAGTACCCTTTTGGATCAAGAACCCCTTAAGAATCTGATGAAAACTACAGATTCCTGTCACCAGAGACATAAGGATGTAAACAAACATATTTCCTATATAGTTGAGAGAATTCAAGAACCCCCCCTCCCTCCAGGCCCACCCACGTAGATCCACAGACCCCCATATTAAGAATCCCTATGTAGTAACCACTGCTTGGGCAGTAAGAAAAACAGTAACGGGAAAATCAGGATCTTCCTGTTCAGTTTCTCAAAAAGGTTATCCACCATCCCTGAGACTTTTACAAGTCTCCTCAAAGATACCTAACAGATACTCTCCTTTAAAAAGCCTGATTCCCAAACAGGGAAAACGTTCACTTATGCATCTTTCTGTAGTTACAATAAAAATAAGGTGGCAATCACAAACATAAGAACATGAACAGAAACTGTCACTATTCTGTCACCATACGTCAAATATGATTTTAGACTATTACTGTATTTTCTTGTTCAACAATTCAAGTTATGGGGAAAACTCTGTATAGCATTTATATTTGATTATTTGTAATCATTTTTATAAAACAAGGCAAACAGTCCTTAGAATAATTTCCCTTTGTACACTGTGACCATGAGAAAAGAGTTTCAATTTATTTTCTCAAACTGCACAGTACCAAGCAACTTGCTATAAATGAAAAGGCAATCTAGACCAAGCCTGAATCTCTCCTGTTAATTTGCAGTAATTAGTTACACTAAAAATGTATTCAGGTTGGGCCCACTGGGCCCACGCCTGTAATCCCAGTACTTTGGGAGGCCAAGGTGGGTGGATCACCTGAGGTCAGGAGTTCAAGACCAGCCAGGCCAACATAGCAAAACTCTGTTGCTACTAGAAATACAAAAATTAGCCAACTGTGGTGGTAGGCACCTGTAATCCCAGCTACTCAGGAGGCTGAGGCAGGAGAATCACTTGAACCTGACAAGAGCAAAACTCCATCTTAAAAAAAGAAAAATTATTCATAAAACATCTCTCATAAGAAAAAAAAACCATTTAATCACTGCTTTATATGTCAGGAAACAGATATGCAGAAAAATTAAATGCTTTACTCCAGGTTATCATGGGTGGGCCATACTAAGAAAGTGACGCTTTTAGAAGTTCAGAATCCATGGCCGAGGTGACTCCTAAATAAGTTCAGACTTCAAAAAGCTACAAAATGATTTATCACAATTACTTTTTTGTTTAAAAGAGGGTCTCATTCTGTTAGCCCAGGCTGGAGTGCAGTGGCACAATCATGGCTCACTGCAGCCTCGACCTCCTAGGCTCAAACGATCCTTCTGCCTTAGCTGCCTGAGTGGCTGAGACTACAGAAGCATGCCACCACACCTGGCTAATTTGTCTTTATTTTTAGTAGAGATAAGGTCTCACTATTTTGCCCAGGCTGATCTTGAACCTAGCTAGGCTCAAGCAATCCTCCCACCTCAGTCTCCCAAAGTGCTCCGATTGCAGGTGTGAGCCATGTGCCTGGCCACAATTACTATCTTAGTATCCAAATAATCTCTCATTACTTGTAGAAAATAAAGTAACAAGTATTCAGGGTTACCACAGAAATTACAGATGATACATTTTCTATACATGTTTGCAAAATATTAATTACTGAATACTTTTCTATTCCAGTTGCAGATTAAAAGTCAGTGTCAGGATCGCCTTTTCCCCCAAAGGTGTGTGAAAAATTGTAAGTTTTTAAATTTTATCTATAAAAAACACTCAGAGGGGAACTTTTCTCAATCCATTTTGAACTTTATATGTGGGAGTTCATAAAAATTAACAACCGACAGTGGTACACACAGTAGCTCTAGCATTAGTTTGACAATAAACTCTACAGTTTATCTCCTCACAGAATTTATCACTTTTTTAAACAGATGTCTTCTAAGTTCTGTCATATCACAACAGATTAGGGCTCTTTTGCCCGTGCATGTGCCTATAACTAATTTCCCTCTCCTGAGGCAGAGAGTACCCTTCTCCCCTTTATATATAGCCTCTTTCACTTCCAAGGACAGTCACCCTGGCCTACCCTGAATCCAGGAGGGAGCAGTGGAGGCTGCCTGGAAGTACCTGCCAAGGGTGGATTAAATGCCTAGGAACAAACTCAGCTCCCAGCTGGAGAAAAGCCACCTGGGAGGACACGGTCACCCAGAAATGTAGAGACAGGCATGCTAGTTTAGGAATACCATCAGTGTGAGGGAGGGAAGGAAAAAGCCAGGAGTGGGTCTCAACTTTGTGGATTCCTGGTACATTTTCAAATACTGAAATTTTTGACTACAGGGCTTTTCTTGAAGCTGTATTTGCACAGGACTGAGAAAATATGCATTTTCCATACTGAAGAATGAGCAGTGTGCTCAAGAGCCACAGGTGCTGGAGTTAAAAGGTAGCACAACACCAAGAAATCAGCTCTCCTTGCTAGCTCTGCCCGGATATGATGCCACTCAACTAGGTCACTCCTTAGCCCTGGGGAGCTGCTTTTGAATAGAATTGTTTCCTGCCAGGCCTAGATTTCTATTATGCTCAGGAGGTGGCTTTCCTACCTTGCAGGAAACACTTGATCTTTCGTAGGTGCCAGGCTGAAGTTAAGCCTCCTATCTCTTACTGCAGGAAACTGTACCCCACTCTTATTCACAGCGGTACTTGGAACAATCAGTGCAATATAACTAAGGAAGTCTTGTGAAAACATGACACTTTGATCATAATTTAGGGCTAAGATTTAAGGTACCACCAGTACGACAGCTAAAGAAGGGAACAGAAAAGTACAGCTCCTGTTGCTAAATCTGCGGGCACAGACAGGCCACTGCCTAGAGTCTGCTACAGGAATAAGTAGAAGCAGCACCACAGTGGAGGACTTTATTTCCAGGGCAAGAGGGTGATTAGGAAACACTGACAAGAGCGACACAGAATTCACAGAACTAAAAAGACTGAATTCCTAGTCATGTTTCTGAGAAAGGAGTTTGAATAACTGAGGAGAAAAGGACAAGCCAAATTATTACAACTGAAAGGTTACTGCTAGACTGATAGACTGTAAATGCTGAAGTGCTTCATCTTGCCTGCTTGGAGTCAGAATTTGGTTCCAGAGACTGGAATGTGGCTGAGCTAGGAAGTGGGAATAAAGAGCCCAGGGGTAGGAGTGGGAGGATCTGTCGAGGCTGGAATCCAGGGAGAGCCCAAAGCCTGCTTTAACCCAGTTAGGGAAAATGACTAAGAGTGGAAACTAGGTTCAAGAAATCATGAGTCATTCTTAAAAGAAACCAACATTAGTGTCAGTAACTTCCCTGGGAACTTGGAACATGTGCCTGCACAAATATTTTGCAATCTAATATCCTGCACCAACACTGAACTGCTCCTTCATTTGGATAGGTCACTCTAATTTTTCCGTTCTCAGAGCTCTTTCAGTTACCAAATGAGGCTAACAATATCTGTTTATAATATTTTTACCAGTTTAAAAAAAAAATCAGAAAAAAGGTGACCTTTTGGAGAAATAAATTATTACATGTGAACTCTTTATAAACTGGGAGAGTCTGCACAGTTCCCTCTGAACCAATGTCACACTCATTGGTAAACTCATCAGTGGAACAATTCTCAGAATGGATGTGCAGTTCAGTTTCACAATCACAGCAGCAATTAAAATCTGAATTTCTCAACAATGAGATAGGAGTGAATTTTCCTCACACATTCTTTTCCAACTTAAGAAAACATTTGCTAATTTCCTAAAATAAGCAAGGCATTATGTGAGCTGCTTAAAGAGATTACAAAAATAACTAAGAACAAAAGCTACTTGACTTTAAAGTAAAAACAGAATTAGAAGGTTAAGGATTGTTAGTTTGCTACCTATCAGAAATGTAATACTTCAAGATTTACTTCAAAATGCTTTTTCCAGATATTCTTATAGTTCCAATACACTGGATAACTACTGATACCTACAACATGGATGAATCCCCAAATATATTGTGCTAAGTGAAGCCAGGCACAAAAGACTGCATTCTAAATGATTTCTTTAGAACAAAGTTCAAGAATGAGCAAAATCCGTTTATGAAGAAAGTCTTTAAATGTTTGTGGGGACCACGGGGAGGGAGGTTGACATGAAAGGCGTACAAGGGTGCTGGAAAAAACCTCCATCTCTTGTTTTGTGTGGTGGTTATAACTTATAACAGATTAACTGTCATAACTTAATCTGAACAGTTAACAGGACATTTTACTGTATTGTAAGATATGCTTTTACAAGGTTAACCAAAAATATCACTAGACTAAATAAGCAGTACTGGGAATAGAGGGTTCAGACAAGAACACGGCAAAAGATAATGGTAGTATTTCTTATACTTGATCTCAATGGCATTTATATAGAAAATATTCCCAACTTGGAAGGAATTAGCGGTATCAGATATAACAATTTAATAATACAGGTATATTACCTGCTAGATTTCAGTCATGTATGGAAGATCCCTTCATTAAAAAAATAAGTAAGACTGTTTAACAGCAAATGAAAACAGAATTTGCATCCACTTCTTCTTGCCCTATGAACTGAAAACAAAGCAAGCTTTAATTTGCATTTTCCTTGTCACTCTATTACTAGGGTGCTTTGGCTATTCACAGGGAAGGAATTCCCCAGTGTAACACTCCAATATTAGGATTTTTCAACAGTAAAAAATCTTGAGAGAAGCATCAGACTCATTGGTAGTATTTTCCCCCCTTATAAATTCTGATTCATGCCCTAGGTGTTTGGTTGTGACTCTCAGCCGAAGTCAGGTTAAACTCTTCCTCCAGACAGGAATTAGACACATCCCTCAGCCAGCACAGCAGGAAGTCTGGAGAGCCATTTCCGGCTGAGAATCCAGAGGCTCATTCTCTTCTAGCTCCCTGCCTCTCACTCCCTTGAAAAGAAAAGATGGAGTGCAAGGAACAGATGTATCTGCTCCCTCTCTTTCCTCCTCCTTTGAAAACTCTGGGAAGCAGCCAGGCGTGGTGGCTCATGCCTGTAATCCAAGCACTTTGGAGGCCAAGGCAGGCGGATCACCTGAGGTCAGGAGTTCAAGACCAGCCTGACCAACATGGTGAAACCCCGTCTTAAAAATTAATTAATCAATTAATTAAATTAAAAGAAAAGAAAAGAAAACTCCGGGAAGCTACACAGAATTGCTGAGGTCTAAGCTTTCCATGGCTTCTCCTTTAGCACAAGGAAGGAAGATAATTGTGCTAAACTGAAATGCAAAGAAAGAATGAAGGGAACTGGAGTGACTGACTAAATTTTGTTGCCTTCCAACCCAGGGCTATTATTTCATCAAGGAACGAAGGGGCATTAGAACCACTAGCAACAGTACTACTTTGCAAGGTACATTAACAGCTGTAGAAATCAATATAAACAAAACCTCTGCATGGCGAATTCCGAGTACAACTGGACTTGTGAGCCTGAAAGCATTTGTGGTGTTTTACACATTAATCTAACGTACATCTTGAGCCTTCTCATAGACCTATTTTGTAAAGAGTTGATAATCTAGGGCCATGCTATTTTTAGAATGATAAGAATAACAGGTGCACTTGTCAGCCATCTCCCAGTGAGAGCCCATCCCCTTGAACTAGTTGTGGATACACCCAAGTTCTGTTCTCAGCTATCGTGGTTCAGTCTCTTTCTTCACAATCTTTAAATATAATCTGCTGGTATGCTGTTGGTATGTCTTCCCTGCCAAGCTGCCTACTTTGAGAGCAGGGGCCACTTCAGTCTTGTTTGTTGCTCCATTTCTAGTACCAAGCACGATACCTGGCACACAGAAGATACTGAACAGGTATCAGGTAAATGAATGCATTTCTGTGTACATTTTTAGCTTTTATTTTATCACTTATTAGAATATAAGCTCCAGTGAAGATGGGATCTATTTGCTTCCTTATCTCTACACCTGAAATATACCACATGTATTTACTGAATTAGTAAAGATTGTAAGACAAGATAAATCCAGTGCTCTAAGCTAAATGAAATCTCTATGCACATGACTTTTTCAAAAAGTAGTGGGCCCGACTTATAAAGTTGACTCATTGCTAGCAAATTACAGTCAGCTTTCAGAGGATTTTTTTTTCTTTGCCAAATAATTTAGTCAAGATAGTGATTGAACTCTTCAAAATAAGTATTTTGAAGTATAAAACAGGCCACTAGCCACAGTAAAGGCAACTGTAACTCTCAGGAAAACCATGATTACCCCATGGCTCAAAAGCCTTTTGCTGTATTTGTTTACCCTTAGAGCAGATAAAAGGCCTGTTTGGAAATGTTCGTGTCTTCTCTATGATTTGTAGGCTGCGATATGCCTGTTATAGAAGCATGTACCCGGTGGGCAGTAAGTACCATTTAAATTTAAATGGAGGCAGAAAATATGAAATGGTCTGGCAATCTTCGGATAGAGTACAGTCTGAAATCTAGTGGACAATAAGAATTGCCATTCTAAATGCAGTAAGATGAAATTTTGCCTTTCATAGAAAAAGTAACTTCTATGAAAGGCTTAAATATAAAGCAAAATCTTAAACTCTACTTTATTTGGGGATAAAAACAGCCTTCTTCCTTTCATTTTGCTCTCAGCCATCCAAATGAAATGGAATGTCTAAACTTTTCTTAGGTCTGATAATGCTGAAGGGGGCCTGCCGGTGTTTAAGTTCTATCATTTGGTTATAGGTTGAGTCACTCCCAACTTTCAAGCATACAAAATGACAAGCATTAACTCCTGTATCTATTTTGCAAATTAGATAGGGATTATTTCTTTTTTTTATATTAGTAAATTCACAATGACTCAAACTAGCAAGGTAGTAATTTGTGTGTTCTTTTTGCCTGTCATTATATTCATCTAACAAGTTATATTTGACATCAAACTTTAACAATACTCAATGAATACAAATTCTAGTCTTGTAAGAAAAACATTTTAGAAATTTTTCCTTCTTTTTTGAGACAGAGTCTTGTTTTGTGACCCAGGCTGGAGAGCAGTGGTGCAATCTTGGCTCATTGCAACCTCCGCCTCCTGGGCTCAAGCAATCCTCCCACCTCAACTCCCCAAGTAGCTAGGACTACAGGCATGCACCGTCACTCTTGGCTAATTTTTGTATTTTTTTGTCAAGACAGGGTTTTGCCTTGTTGCCCAGGCTGGTCTTGAACTCCTGTGGGACTACAGGTGTAAGCTAAGCCACCGCACCCAGCCTAGAATTTTTCCTTTTAAAATAACCATTGAAATAAGTAAAAACTACAAATATTCCTTTATTAAAAATTCACGTGATCAATATTAAGAACACAACTCTTTAGATCTTAATACAAGACACTTTAAAATCTTAAATTTGCTAAATTAAGAAATGCTTTTATTTCTTAGATATTTTCTTTAGTAGAAAGGCTATCAAAATGTCATCTGATATTCCATTATGAACCTTACCTTTCATATTAAAATTATATATTCAAAATGATACAATTCAGTTGTGAAACACATCTACTGGAAAATGCAATTTTATTTAAATGACCTCACTTATATTTCTCTGCTTAGTTGTTTTACAATGACTGTGCAAGGAACCATTTCTCATTATTTTATATATATTGATAACAATCCAGTAGAGTATCAGTACCTGTTCTGTATTATCCCTACATTTTTCTGATATGGAAACCAAGGCCCAAAGTTATAAGAAGCTGCTCAAGACCAGATTATTTTCAGTCATATCACATAGCTCTTCAATAATCAATACCTTTCATTCATTTACCTATTCATGCAACAAAAACTTACTGATTGCCTACTATGCATCAGGCACTAAGCTGCTCACTGAGGTGAAAGTTTTCCTCAAGATACTCCCAGTTTAATGGAAAAGACAAAAAGTGGCAATGAGCTGTATGAGTGGAAAGAACAGCCTTGAGAGAAAGGCAAAATCTCTAATAAAAAATAAAAGAGGTAAGCCTGGGTTAAGACTTAGGTAAAACCAGCTACCCATAATGTTGATAACATTACCTTATAACTATGGAAGGCTTTTAGTGTATCAGGCACCACTATCCTGCAAAGTAAGATTTTTTAAATGGCATTCTTCATTTGATAAAGCCGTTTCGTATGAAGTAGTTAGTTCCATCTTACAGAGGAAGTAAGATGTTCCATCTTACAGAGGAAGTAATTAGTTCCATCTTACAGAGGAAGGGAAAGTTGTGTTAATCATTCAGGGTCATATGGCTGATGAATGTCTAGGCCAGAATTTGGAACTCACATCTGTCTAAAAGTAAAGTTTAAGTAGCAGCAGGTTTCCATCTCTGTGCAGAGCCAGGCTAAGCTGTCTGATGAAAATAACAAGACAGAGGTAGAATTTAAAAACAAACAAACATAAAAATAAAACTGAGGAGAGTGATAGGCAGCCCAGGAATAAGAAACAAAGCTGACGCGGGAACATTAAAAGGATCACTGGCCAGCGTGGCGGCCCATTTCTTCCTCACCATAGCCTCGCCACAGTACAGCAGGGTACCTGTCCACATCCTTGGCCAAATTAAGGTGAGGTGATCTATACCTGTAACAGATGGCACATAATCTTTCACCACAGAGAAGAGTATCCTTTTCTTTTAATCTCCAGAATAAGTACTTATAATCTAATTCGGGTTTTCACCTTCAAATCCCAGACTCTGAGAAAGATTACCTTCATCTCATCTCTAATACCCACACTTAGCTGGGGGGTTAGGGAGGAGGGTGGATCTGCTCCAGTACATGGCCTGGTCTCTCCTTCTCCTCTCCAGATCCAAGTGGCTATAGATTCCCACAGCACTACCATAGTCCTGAGAGTGTACAGGGATATCAGGGTGGCTGAGAAGCTCCTCTCTCAGTAACCCAAGATAATCTCCAATTTTAGAAGATTCCTAGAGAAATGAGGGGCAGAAACTGATGCTGCCTGTTTACATAATGGCTGAAAATTTGCAAGGTGGAAAGTGAGTGGGAAGGATGAAGAGGCCAAATAGGTTTTAAACATGAGGTCAAGATCCTTCCCCCAGCTGCTGCCTGAGTGCCCTGCCTCCACCAAACACTGCTCTCCCACTACTCAACAGTGAGCTCTGAAAGAGTCCTCCTTATTTCCACATCTCCAGTCCTAAGAATGGAATTATGTAGAACTCTAACCACTGAGAATCCCACCATTTATCTTCCTCTCCTGTGTTCTCCTGTGATATTCTAAAGACTCAAATTATAATAAATGCTAGTAACTTCTTAAATGTTTCCTTCCTCACTTTTTGTGCATATAACTATACGATGACACAAAAAAAGAAGCATGCATACTTTAATTAGAACTGCTTGGGCAGGTGCAGTTGCTCACATCTATAATCTGAGAACTTTGAGAGCCTGAGGTGGGAGGATTACTTGAGTCCAAAAGTTTGGGACCGGCTGGGCAACATAGTGAGACTAATCGCTAACAAACAAACAAGCAAACAAAAAGGCAGGCCTGGTGGTGCAAGCCTGTGGTCCTAGCTACTCAGGAGGTTGAGGTAATAGGATCACTTGAGCCTCAGAGTCAATGCTACAGTAAGCCATGATCATGCCACTGCACTTCAGCCCTGGCAACAGAAAGAGACCCTATGTCTTAAAAAACAAAAAAAAACATAAAACAAGACCTGGAAGAATAGGATAGGCCACAGGGACCACTGATGAAACTATAATCCCTACATTCATGAGCCATTATTGGGAGTCACTATGTGTCAGCCCCTAGGATCTTTTGCTAAGATTCCCTGAAAGGGGCTCCTCCTGAAATAGGTTTCCTAGAATCAGGAGAATATTGTCAGTCTGCCAGAAGATCCGTAAAAGGAAAAAACACACACAATAATTATCTCTTTGCTCTTTGCAGAAACCACATGCTATTCTTCAACCACCTTTATCTTTAAATGCATGTGTCTGCAGCACAGCCACTGTCATGATTACCTTTAGCCTGACACTTACACTTGCTGAGCAGTCCCTACAGGCATAATATCATTATTGAGCAGTTCCTACATGCATAACATGATAGAGAGCCACAAAAATAGACAGCAATGTTTGAGGGGAAAGGACTTAGTGAGCAGAAGAATAGCAGTTTCCATGACTACTTTTTCTTAAAAAAAACAAAAAAGAATTTATTATAGTGTGATAATATAACTGCCACTCATAAGTGTCTAAGTGAAAAGGGTCCTTTGCCCAGTTCCGATGCACACCACCTTGCATCCTCTCAGCAACCACACAAGACTGAAGATACAGGCTCAGAAAGGCTGAGAAGCTTGCCTCCTGCAATCAATTTTAGGGGATGTGGCACAAGGTGCTAGGTGACCGTAAACTGAGGTCATGTGACCGTAAGACTTTCCTCTTTGCTCCTTACTGCTCTACATCAACAGTAGCTAATTACCTTTAAGAGCTCATCGTTCTTCCTCACAATTTTACTTTTCTTCCTAAGTAGCAGTTAAGATTAGTAAACTGTTTTTTAACTATGGGTATCACTTTGGGAGGTCAAGGCGGATGGATCACTTGAGGTCAGGAGTTCCAGACCAGCCTGCCCAACATGGTGAAATCTTGACTCTACTAAAAATACAAAAAATTAGCAGAGCATGGTGGTGTGCACCTGTAATTCCAGTTATTCGGGAGGCTGAGGCAGAAGAATAGCTTAAACCTAGGTAGCAGAAGTTGCAGTGAGCTGAGATCATGCCACTGCACTCCAGCCTGGGCAACAGAGCAAGACTCTGTCTTCAAAAAAAAGGAAAGAATGATTTTTGTCAATTTTTTAAAGAAAGAATATGTTATGTTATGCAATTTAGACATCCATAGCCTGTTTAATAAAATGAAACAATGCCATTACTTTAAATCATAATATAAATTATAACAAAACTTTTAAAATAACATTAAGGATCTGATTGAGTTTCATATGCAAAGAAAATGTACCTTTTTTTTAGAATTTAGTGGGAAATATGTTTTTCTTAAAAATTCAGTACAAATCAGAAAAAAAAGAAGCATGTAAGACTGTGTCTATGTGATATCATAAGAAAACTTTAGCCATCATTTTGTCTGTGCAAAGCCAAAGATTATTTTTCAAACATCTAGATACACTGTCTAGAGAAATCCTGAAAAATTCAATTATAAACAAAATCTTAGTTTAGATAAAACAAGCTTTGAAAACAAGCTTGTAATTTGCATAATTGTACTCTGTAAAATAACATCTATTTGCATGACTTTGACCTAAGGCTAAAGTTCTGCCAAAGTTATAATAAATATTAGAAAAGAGAACTTTAAGTGCCAATGTCCCCCCCTTTTTTTTTCAATTTCAAGTATTTGTATTTTAAAATACTGTGGGAAACATAAGTCCAAAATCCTATTATGAAAGCATTAAATATAAAAGTAACATCTGGACTTCACAAAAGAATCTACTTTCTTTCATTTGTACTTCTGGCTGCTGAATAACTTACTGCAGCAAGATCTTTCCATTAGTATTCAAATACGTAGCCAGGGCAATAATAATTACTATGGCAGAGAAAGTTGCCTATTAACCCTTCAACTTGTCTTCTATGCAAGCGTTTCAGCTGATGTGTTTTGGCTGAATAGTATTTGAATTGTTCTTTGGTCCATGTCCAAAATATTCTATTGTTGACATACTCATCTAGTATTCTTCAAACTGTCTGCTTTTTGGGACGGATGCTAATTAATTTTCATTGCAATGCCCAAAAGACAAAACTAAAGAAAAAGAAAAAAAAATAACAATGTCATAAGACAATCACTTAGCTGAATAAAATTCCCTCAATCTGTATCTTTACATATGATTTACCAATCAGTCAAGTAGTACATTTCCCTGGCTAAAGGTAATGGGAAATACTTTGTGTTCTAAAACTGACCACTCTTGCACAGACCCAGCCCTGAATGCATTATAATCAGGCAGCTTAAATCATATGGTATGCAAAGCTTCCATTATAATCTAAAAATGTCCCAAAACATACGTTTTGTTGAGCATCTACTATGTGAAAAACATGATATTCAGGCTGTGAGATACAAAGATGAAGAAGAGAAATCTTCCTTCAGGATGAGTGTTTTTGGTTAAGAGGTACAGCTAAGATTCAAAACACAAACTGAGTACAGTATAACAGAAGAAAACCTAAAGGATTAGAGTGGAAACTTAATAAAACATAAAATTTTAATCACTTGCTACAGATATCAGTAAGAGATAAATACCATCCTTGAATTTAAGGCCAAATTGTGAGAGTCTTTTTTTTTTTTTTTTGAGACAGAGTCTCACTCTGTTGTCCAGGCTGGAGTACAGTGGTACAATGACAGCTCACTGGAGCTTCGACCTCCTGGGTTCAATCGAATCTTCCACCTCAGCCTCCCAAGCAGTTGGCACCACAAGCACGTGCCATGTCCAACCTATTTTTGAAGTTTTATAGAGACAGGATCTTGGTATGTTGCCCACGCTGGTCTTGAACTCTTCGGCTCAAGCAATCCTCCCACCTTGGCCTCCCAAAGTGCTGAGATAACAGGCATGAGCCACCATGTGGGATTCTTAATACTTTATAATCTCCCCTCAAGAATATCAGAATTAAAATCATACATGACTGATAGAAGTCTTCATAGGAGTATTTGGTCTAAATTTATAGGTTTCTAAAAGAAAAAAATAATAAATGTAGAGCAATCAACATATGTGACTGCTGCAACCCCTTGAGAAAAGAGGAGTGTGTATACAGCTAAAATATAATTTAAGTAAGAGTAACTCTTACTCTTTTAGAGCTGTGTTTGCCTCAGATCCAAATATTTTAAGAGGATACTGGAGAACCTTTCAGAAAGCAATTATTTGACTTGAAAGAATGTGCAAGACAAATCATGTCTGTGGATTTGAAACTGAAAATAACAAAAGGTTTATATATAAAAAAAAAAAAGCAAGACTATTCTAATGAATGAGAGGTTGTTATATTGCCCAGGTTGGCCTTGAACGCATAGCCTCGCCTCAAGCACCAGGACAACTGGCATGAGCGACCGCGGCCCCAGCAAGACTATTCTAAAAGAGATTTTGAAGATAGTTTGCTTTGTTTTTTAGCTGTCATCTCCTTGGTAGAGGGGACATATACACACACATATGTATATACAATGTATACATATGCATGTGTGTGTGTGTATATATATATGTATGATATGTACATAACATGATCCCTTTGCCATAGTGAATAAGACCAGGGTAGTATCAAGGTTTAATTTCTGAGAAATCACCGCACCTTTAGGAACACTCAGGATGTTCTGTTGTCCTAGCCCCATGCCCTCACCTGTCTTCTCATCTCTCCAGGGCAGCTGGCTCCACTGCTGCCCCAGTAGAGCTGTCCTGGATTCCCCTAGGCAAGGTCACATGCTTTCTCCTTGGTATCACCACTGAACCTGGTACAGATCTTGATTACAGTTATTAATCATAAGTTACTGAAATTATCTGTTCACCTGTTTCCTTTCTAGATAGTGAGGTACTGGAGGACAGGAACCCTGGAACCTAGCAGAGTGCCTGGTAAAATACATACACTCAGCATTTTTAGAACAGATAACTGAGGGTATTTTAAAGTGCCACAGAAGAAGAAAATTCTACCAGGGCCATAAAACCAATAGGGCATTATGTTAATCAAATTATTTAAAAGAATAAATCATCCATTCTTTCCATAATTATTTGCTTGGCTCCTGTCAACGAGGGACACAGCTTAAAACACAAAGCACACAATGTACCAACTTTCAGGGAACTTACATTTTAGAGGAGAATGAGAAAGAGACACAACTCTTAAAAATTATAACAATGGAATATGTACAACATTTACGGTATTTTGCATGATCTCTAGAAGACTCAAACAACCTAGGCCATTCACCAGGAAATTTAAACTCTAGTTGCAGGAATAATAAATGCAAAGATAATGAACAACAAAGACAAAATACAGTATGAATGCTAACTGCATAGAACAAAAAATAACTGAGAATTCACTGTGGGCACTTTGGGCTAGGAGGATCATTAACAACTTTCTGGATTTGTGACAGACTTGGAAGGGGAGGGAGTCTGTGAGTAGAAAAACACCAAGTGTTTTTTCTATTCTCTCACTCAATATTCAACACAGAAGAGTTCTGATCAAATGTGCAAGGATGTCTCCCCAGAACAAACAAGCAATACATTCTGCAGTGGATACCAGCTGGGTATCCTCCAAGTAACTTATGACACTATTTACCTGGAGATGGCATCAGATCCCACAGTTAAGAGTTCAGTCCCACAAGACTGCCCCCCACTACTTCTAATGCCAATCACAAGCCCCAGGTCATTTTACCTGAGCTTCTGATGGACTATTTATAAATTGGGGTTCCCACAGCCCCCTCCTTGGGTTCCATTAATTTGCCAGAGTGGCTTGGAGAACTCAAGGAAACACTTTCCTTTACAGGTTTATTATAAAAGATAAAGATGAAGAGATGCATAGAGTGAGGAATAGGGTAAGGGGCATAGAGTTTTCACACTCTCCCAGGGCAATCCACCTCCAGGTACCTCCACTGTTCAGCTATCCAGAAACTCCCTGAACCAGTTCTCCTGGACCTTTATGGAGACTTCATTGGATAGTTATGATTGAACCATGTTGAAAAGTGATTGGACAAAAAGCATATGATTTAATGCTATGAGTGAATGGGGAAACCCAGCAAGGCCTGTCTGTTCAGATTTCTCTGGCATCTCTGTGCAGCATTCCTTCCTCCAGGGTATGGGGCAGGACCCCTTTTGAAATGGGGTCTTATGGTCTACATTCAGACAAGGTAGATGGGAGAATTTCTTTATGGGCAGTTCTCACACAGAAAGGTGGTAAAAGATTATATTTTTAGTTTCTAAAATTGGAGCGACAAAGGTAAAAATAGGGCAGAAGGTCAGAGATGGAGATTCCGTTTTCTGAGGCCTGTTTCTGAGACCTAAAGCACCCCAACATTATACCAAAAGTTATAGCAGTTACAAGCCAGGAACCATGGACAAAAACATATGTGTCATAATATCATGGGGAGCCACTGAAAAAAAGAAGGTGAGGCTGAAATTACTAAGAAGGGGCATGGTCTGAGACAATGGTCAGAGAGGAAAATTGTAAGACTTGTTGGAACAATAGAAAATTCTCTCCTCCTGCCACCATCATCCTGGGCTCCTCTCTGCTTGCTGAAGACAATCAGCAGCTGAGACTCTACAGATGCCGCCTGTTTCATAAAGCTCTCAGACCCATTCTTCTCTATTCCTATGACCGCTGCAGGCGTTTCTGACCCCAACTACTGGAAAGGCTTAGCTGTACTGTCTCCCTTCCCAACCAACTTTAGAACCGGCTACCATGGAGATCTTTCCAAAAGCAAATCCAATCCTATCACTCTTTTCATTAAAATCCTTCAGAAGCCCAAATCACATACAGGGTAAAATCCAAAATCCTTAAAGTGTATGGAGGATCCTTCACGGCATAGCCTCTCCTTGCCTTCCCTTGCAGGCAGCTATTTGGAACTCCAGACTCTCCTCCAGCCATTTCAGCACTATATTTGCCTAGTCTTTCAGCATCTGATCCAAAGATCTCTTCTGTGAAGCTCTCTCCCATCCTCTCCCTTTGGTTTTGTATGTACCTTTTATTGCAAATGTCTGTCTGAATGATGCAGAGAAATCCAAACTCAGTTTCTCCTTCTGTACTCTCAACACAATAAAGAATACATTTATAACCAAATGTGGTAAAGCTTCTCCCCACATGACAAGCAAGTAGTCTTTCAGCAATGGACACCAGCTGAGTGTCCTCTAAATCAAGTTAAATTGAATACTATCCACTGCAGAAAGCCTCAGAGTGCACAGATTGAGGGCTCAGTCCTACAAGGCTGCCCCTTACTTCCGATATCAATCACAGGATCCAGGTTGTTTTGCCTGGATTTCTGATCCACTGAGGGTCACAACAACATCCTCTTTGGGTTCCATTAATTTGCCCGGGCAGATCACAGAATTTTTGCGTTTTTATGGCAACTTTATTATATAGGCATGATTGATTAAATCATTGGCCACTGGTGATCAAATTAACCAGCCTGGGTCTTCCAGCTCCAGTTTGGGAGATGGGGCTGGAATTTCAACCCTTTAATCCTGCCTTGGTCTTACCAGCCCCCATCAGGAAGCTAGGGGCTACCAGCCATCTGTCAACTTATTAGCATACAAAAAGACACTTATCACTTTGAAAATTCCAAAAGTTTTAGGAATTGAATACCAAGAAACTGGAAGAATACTTTACGTTTTCACAATATCACAGTCTGGTTCTAAGGAACTTTTCTCCTGAAAGACATGGGTATGTCTTACTCATTTTTAGTCTCCCAACACCTGCCCCAGCACCTAATCCTGAAACTAGCAAAGAAAGATTGCTCAATCAATGTTTATGAAGGAAGACTGGGGCTAGTATCAGATTTACAGGTGATTAAACCTGAAGTAGGTAATAAGGGAATAGAGGTGGGTGTGGGAAGGTCAAGTCTATGTAAAAATGTGACAGTTGTAAAAGGAGCCAATAGCTGGACCATATCTCTCAAAGGCCATGGACCATGTCCTCTGTCTACCCTCTCACATGACCATTAGTGATGGGGATCAGAGAGTAAACTACCATAAACAGACTAGGAACTCAAAGCAACCAACCAACCATCCACAAACAAAACCTTTTTATCTGAACAATCTTGAGTAGTTCCTGATAGCTTACAGTCTTTTCTGGAACCACTTTTCCTCCTTCAGCAAAGCTTGACCATAGACAACAGAATGCAAGAAACAAAACAAAGCAGCATGCTAATCTCATTCTGCATTCTGGCTATAAAAGCTGTTCCTGTCACTTTCTACACTAACAGGAAGAGATGCTGAATTTAATTCACTAATTAGTGGGGGAAGGAAGGGGGCGAAAAGCAGCCAAGCACACTCTTTTGCACACTTGGCAGGGTAGCACACAATCCGCCTCCCAGGGGTTTGCAGCAACATATGAGGTCCACCAGCACAACAGGGGCTTCAAACCATAAATTTCCCACCACTACTGCCTGAATGTGGCTTCTATGGTTGGTTGGTGGTGTTGCTTTAGAAATAAGTGGCCTATTGCAAAAATGCTCTAATGCCAACAGGTTGCCACACAAGCAAACCTTTGGAAATAATTTCTGCCGGCCATGATTTAAATAAACAAGGAAAAGACACCCATAGTGAGATATACCATTCTTAATTCTCCAGATCATTTCATTCTAAACGAGGAGGCAACACTGACACAGAGTACTGAACAGCCAGACACGGTGGCTCACACCTGTAATCCCAGCACTTCGGAAGGCCTAGGTAGAAGGATCACTTAACCTCAGGAGTTTGAAACTAGTTTGGGCAACAGTGAGACTGCGTCTCTACTAAAAGAAAAAAGAAAATTAGCCAGGAGTGTTGTCACAGGCCTGTGGTCCCAGCTACTCCAAAGACTGAGGTTGGAGAATTGCTTGAGCCTGGGAAGTCAAGACTGCAGTGAGCCGTGACTGTACCACTACACTCCTACCTGACAGAGGAAGACCCTGTCTCTAAATGAATAAAAGTACAGTGTTTCAAAAGTAAGCAGGAATCTACCGTTTAAAAGGCCCTAATCCCAGCTACTAGAAGGTACATTTCCACATATGTATATGAAGCATCTCTATGATATAATTAGGGACTACATCCAGGTAGAAAGTTATTTTTTTGTTTTTTGTTTTGTTTTTTGGTCTCCTGCAAACCGGGCCATTAAAATGTCAGATGGTTTACCTAGGAACTCATGTCAAAATAATTCTCCTGTTCCTATAGCTTTCTATACTAACAGGAAGAGATGCTGAATTTAATTCACTAATTAAATTAGCTGGGTACAGTGGCTCACACCTGTAATCCCGGAGCTTTAGGAAGTCAAGGCAAGAGGATTGCTATAGGCCAGTTCAAGGCTGCAGTGAGCTATGATCTTGCCACTGCATTCGAGCCTGAGTGACAGAGCAAGACCCTGTCTCTAAAATAATTCTCCCACTCTAATTATAAAGTTAATATTAATAGAGGGATTTCACAGAAATCTTCAGTACACAAGTAGGTTTCAAACTATTATACAACTACTGACAATGACAATCAAGTACTAGGAGAAATATATTAGTCAACAGCGTTAACACAGACCTGCATTGCAAAACTAAAGGCAGAGGTTAAAATTATTATCTTCATTTCACCCGTCTCCTCTCCCACAGTTGGATATTATTTTGTAAAAGCGGTGCACCACTATCAGCCTACTCCTGGTAATCTTTAAAAAGTCTTACTCTTTTGTAAAGGTATAAACTTAACGTGGGCACAGTTAAATATTTTGATATAAAAATCACTGCAATCCACATTGAATTTGTATTTCCAAAAAAACAATCAACTAGGTGGACATGGTGGTGCCTGAAGTCCCAGCTACTTGGGAGGCTGATGTGGGAGGATCACTTGAGCCCAGGAGGTCGAGGCTGCAGTGAGCCATGATCTAATCACTGCACTGTAGCCTGCGTGACAGAACGACAACTTGTCTCCAAAAAAAAAGAAACAGAAAATAAATCACATTCATAGATACTGGGGTTTAGAATATCAACATACCTTTTCATTCACTGAAAGGAAAAAAATTGCCAAGCCCTGTTTAAATGGTACCTGTTGCTTGACATAAAACATGTTGAGATGACCCCTATAGTAGAGGCCCCAGGGCCCCTCAGGGAGAGTGGGAAATGCCCTATTAATATGAACAGTAAAGTATGAATATTAGTAGTTTCTAGAGGGTGGGCAAGAGTAGAGCTATTTAACTTTTTCTTAAATATATCTACACTGTTTGACTTGACAAAACTAGCATGAATGACATTTGCCATTAAAAATAAAAAGAGCTCACTGCCACACACTTCAGATAAATTTATACGATACCTAAATAGGTAAACACAGGCTAGACCAAATTACTTTCTAAACTGAGATTTATTGCTGGCACAGTAAAACAAACAAAGCTCAGAGCCTCTTGCTTACTTCAGTTTCCATTTGAGCTTCTGCCCTCATTGACTTACAATACTCATTATAAACAGTGCACCTCACCCTAAGAGACGAGAATACTTTCCTGGGAAACAGACTGTGCCAATTTTATTGTAACTTTTTAAACTTCACTCCTATGATTTACATTTTATGCATTCATCGGGTACTACTTAACCTTGGTAAACAGTAATAACAGCCACTGTAACCCAGTAGAAAGAGTATTAATCTGCACTGGTCTTACAAGTCCGAAAACCTGGGTTTCAAAGTGTGAGCAGCTGGGCAGACCAACCTGTGCGCTTCCGTTTTCTCACCTATAAAAACTACTATTATTTGCTCCCCCATTCAGGATGAATATCTAGTAAATTGTCCTTAAATGAATGAATGAAAGGTGAAACTAAATCATGGAGTGTAATCTCCTTTATTGGATTTGTCTCTGGACAACCAAGAAGTTACCAAATTCTTTTGATCTAAATGATTCGTGCCTAAAATGTGACGGAAATAAAAACCACACCCAACTCCTAAAATTATGTTACTTTTAAAGTTATTAGAGAACAACAAGGCTTTAGAACATCAGCAGGATCTGTTCTGTTTTTAAAATTGATTTGGCATCCAGAAGACTAAGCCGAGTCGCCACAACAGACTGACATGGTAATTTAATTACAGTCTGCTGGAGGGACATTATGCCATCATCCCCCGACAGTGTTCTCTTTAGAGACCTGATTTTTTCTGTGGTCCTCCCATTCCTTTCCCGTTCCTCACCTCCTCCCACCCCTTTGGTTTGCCTTTTTCTTTCTCTCTCTCTCTTAAAACAGCCGTTCGGCTTGTCACTTCCATGCATTTTTAGCTTTAACTAGAAATGGGGCACCCCAGATTTGCTTCCCATCCCCAAGGACCCTCAGGACTTGTGGGAAATGCCCTGCGGTCCACCCTGCCTGGGGGATTCCTCCTATCACTGCCCCGGCGGGCTCCGCAGATGGGAAAGGGTTCTCAGCGCGCGCCTAGCGACCACAAATCACTACCCCGGGCCGCCGCCCGCGGCCTCAACCCTCCCAGGGCCTTTGGTCGGCTTTTACTTTGAGGAGGATTCAGGTGGGTCACAGCCTGTCCTCCAAACGATGGCCCGCTCCCAGGACCCCGCTCAGGGGCTCGCCTCTGTGCCCAGGCTCCTCGGCATCCCTAGCATTGTGGGAGGCGGGGAAGTGACCCCAAAGTTGCTTCTGAGTGGAGACTTTAGCACGCGAAGGCGTCCCCGCTGCTGCCAGACTTTTCAGGGGCGGAATCCCCCGCCCTTCCGGAGCCTGTCCTCCGGGCCACCACCCGCCCCGCGCCTCCGCCCCCGCCGGGGCCGCACCCGGGCCTGAGTCTGCAACCAGCCGGGTACAGCAGGCTTCCTCCCCAGCCCGGAGAGGCCGAGGGTCCCGGCCAACCTCCCCTGCGGTGAGCGTAGCGCCCCCGTGCAGTCCCCGAACTTGTTCCCGCGTTGGCGCGGGCTCTCGAGTGGAGACGCGGGGACCCTTCGCTCACCGATATCCCCATCGTCGTCGTCCTCCTCTTCCTCCATTTGTAGCAAAACGTTCCTGCTCATCTTTTTCATGTCTCTCCCTCAGAAGGCGGCTCCGAACTTGGCACGAAGTTGGGGGCTCCCAGGTTCCGGAACAGCGCGGCTCTCCCGGGGGTCGAGTCGGGGACCGCGGGGCGCGTGTAGCTCGGGCTCAGGGTCCGCTCTGCCCAGCCCAAGCCTGGGAAAGCCGAGCCCAGACGCCCGCCGACCGGAGCCCAGAGCCAGAGGAAACCTCTCGCCGGCTGAGCGGGGCCCGGAGACTGAGCATGCCCAGTGCGGCCGCCGCGGCTCGCTGCGGAATGATTGAGCTTCCCGGGTTTTATGAGGCGCGCGAAGGAAGTCGGCCCGCGAGAATGGAGAGGGAGTAGTCCCGTCCTGCGCGCGGGGGAAGAGCTGGAGGACGAGGCGGGAACCTGCGAGGGCGGGAGTGAACGGGGTTCCCCAAGCACTGATCCCCAGCAGGGCAGCTTTTCGTTCCAAGGTCATCTGTGGACACACTGCGGCTTGCTTTGTTTTAACCTCATACTGGAGGGGGGAAATGCCGCTACAGCACAACTGCAGCACCCTGGTAGGCCAGCTCGTTTGACTGGCGTTTAAAGGCGACGTGGAGCAAACGATAGCGGATGTTAAATTACTCTAACTCCAAAGTGGGGGAAATGGCATCTGTAGGGGTAGGGTAAGATCACGGGGAAGGGGGGCTGGGAGGAGAGGCAAAACTGAGAGAATAAGCAAAAGAAGAAGGGGCGGGACGGACAGGGGTGGGGGGTGGAGGAAATTTTCTAAACCTGCGTGTGCACAAAAGCGGGAGGATTTCCGCTTACACTGAGGTCGCGGATAGTGGCGAGGCGCCCCCTACCCCGCCCGCAGGAGCGCACAGGGAGTGGTCGCGTGCAGCCTGTTAGTCCTCTGTGTCAAAGAGGCAGAAGAAGCTGAAGGCCACCAGACTTAGATGTAAACTCTTCTAAAGCAACGTGTAAAGCTATAATAAGGGAAAAGAAAGTAGTGAAATAAAATAAGGCAGAGAGTTTTTATTTTTATTTTTAATGCTTTCCTGGAAACCAAAGGGACCGATAGGACAAATACCAAGGGATTTAGTACTTTAAAGACATTTGGAGTTGTTTGAACGGCAGGTTTTGGGGATCGTGTGTTTACAAATTTTTTTCGAAAAAAGCATTCAGGTTGGTCAATTTTTACTTCTCAAAAGGGCTAGAAGGTATATTTGAAATCTTGGTTATATGCGTTATTGTCTACTCCTACTCATTGAAATTTTAAATATTTTTTTCCACTGAAGTGCTAGGGTTATTACAATAACGCTAAACCTACTGTGCAGTTTTTTCTTCCATACACTCTTTTTGAGACGGTCTCACTCTGTTGCCCGGATGGGAGTTCGGTAACTAGAACTACAAGTGGAGCACACAACCACGTGGGGCTAATTCTTAAAATTTTTGTAGAGATGGGGGTCTCACTATGTTGCCCAGGCTGGTTTCGAACTCCTGACCTCCAGCAATCCTTACCACGTGGGGCTAATTCTTAAATTTTTTGTAGAGATGGGGTCTATGTTGCCCGGGCTGGTTTTGAACTCTTGGCATCCAGCAATCCTTACACCTCCGCTCCCTAACTTATTTTTAATGTTTTCTATAAAAGAAAGAAAACACTGAGACCAATCTAAGTGGGAAGATAGCCATGAATATATACTTAAAAGACATAACGAAATTACTTTTAAGAAAATATCTGTGGGCCGGGTGCGGTGGCTCACGCCTGTAATCCCAGCACTTTGGGAGGCCTAGGCGGGTGGATCACAAGGTCAGATTGAGACCATCCTGGCCAACATGGTGAAACCCCATCTCTACTAAAAATACAAAAAATCAGCTGGGCCTAGTGGCCCACACCTGTAGTCCCAGCTACTCAGGAGGCTGAGGCAGGAGAATCGGTTGAACCCGGGAGGAGGAGGTTGCAGTGAGCCGAGATCACGCCACTACACTCCAGCCTGGCAACAGAGCAAGACTCTGTCAAATAAAAATAAAAATAAAAAATAAAAAATCTCTGGACAGTGTTTGAAAGGGAAGAAAAAAGAAAATATCTGGGAGACACTATACTTGCTACTGAAGGTATTTTTTGAATAAAGAGAATTGTTTTCAGTAAAAGAGACGATACAGTACTCTGAAGATAGGAGAAAAAAACTATGGGAGAAGAAAGAAGATGAGGAGAAGAGTTTTTTTTTTTTTTTTGAAAGAAAGAAAAAGAGAGAAAAGAAAGAAAAAGGGAAAGAAAGAAAAAAAAAGAGATTTTCTTTTACTGAAGTTTTTCACCTGAGCTTGTGAAGCTCACTAAGAGTAGAAACTTCAGAAGTGTTTTGGTTACATGGTCAGTTTTTACAATTCTCATATAACAAATTTTTGTGTAGTACTTTTTATGTGCTAGGAAAATTTTTACGTGTTTTACAGGCATCCAGTCATTTAATCCACATAACAACCCTAGAGATTGTTAGCCCCTTCTTCAGGTATGAAGCACCTTGAGCAGCTTGTCCAAAATCACATAGGGAGTAAATAGCAGAGCCAGGATTGAAACCCTAACAGCTTGTTCTAGAATCTGTGCTCATAGCCACTTCATAAACCACCTCCAGAGACTCCCAATCCATTTTTTTTCATATCACTTTTTTCTCCACCAATTCTAAATTGAAAGTCTCATCAACTTCCTGCCATAGTTCTTTCACCAAATGTTCTCATCTTTATGTACTAAACTTTGCTCAAAGTTACTTTGTAGTTAGAAAATTATTGTAGTTGGCTTTTCAACAAGTTTCAATTAGTCATTTAGGATTCTTCACAGATTTTAAGAGTTTACATTTTTCCTGCTTGATAAATCTTGCAGAGAAACATTGTTGGCCTTATATGTAAAGGTAGCTGTTGCTAGAAGGGAACTGAATTGCTAACTTGGCTTAACTATGAGTCTATTACTAGTAAATTCCATTCTTTCCTCTAATCCATTTTATTTCCTACCACTTCTCTTGCACATTTTTTTTCAATTGCGTAATATATGCCTCAAAAATAGCAAAGATAATAGGCCTGTGTAAGAACCACATTCTTAGCCCTGAAGAATTATCATCCATACAATAATAATTTGTGAAATAAAATGTTCTTAATATATAGCCAGGTTATTTGTATTTGCAACAGGGATAACAGAACCATTATTTTCTCATTCATACGTCATTAACTACAACTTTTGGCCGCCAGGATATTCTTTCTCTGCCCATCCTGTAAATGTTGTTGCTTTTCTAGCTTCAGGTCTTGGGCCTCTTTTCTTCTCATCTTTCCCTATAGAACTCATTCAGTCCTATAACTTTACTATCTAGTCCAGGCAGGGACAGTTTCATGGGCATTCAAACAGTGTATTCGCACAGAGTCCTACAGTCTTATGGGCCTAAGGTTGGGATTTAAATGTTCTGTGGTTAATGCCCATCAATGATAGACTGGGTAAACAAAATGTGGTACATATACACAATGGAATACTATGCAGCCACAAAAAGGAATAAGATCAAGTCCTTTGCAAGCACATGGGTGGAGCTGGAAGCCATTATCTTCAGCAACTGACACAGGAACAGAAAACCAAACACCACATGTTCTCATAAGTGGGAGCTAAACAATGAGAACACATCAACACAGGAAGGGGAATAACACACACTGGGGCCCGTGGAGGGGTGGGGTGTGGAGGGAGAGCATCAGGATAAATAGCTAATGCACGTGGGGCTTAATACCTAGGTGATGGGTTGATAGGTACACCATGGCACATGTTTACCTATGTAACAAACCTGCACATCATGCACATATATCCTGGAACTTAAAATAATTTTTTAAAAAAGGTTCTGTGTTTGCTATCCTGAAATTCCTTTTTTTTTTTTTTCCTTCTTCCACTTTTATTTTAGGTTCTAGGGGTACATGTGCAGTTTTGTTATGGGTAAATGGTGTGTTGTTGAGGTTTGGTGAATGAATGATCCTGTCACATAGGCTAGTGAGCGTAGTACCCGATAGGTAGCCTTCCAACCTACCCCTCTCCCACTCTCCCAGCAGTCTCCAGTGTCTATTGTTTCCATCTTTATATCCATATGTATTCAATGTTTAGCTCCCACATATGAGTAGGAACGTACAGGATTTGGTTTTCTGTCCCTGCATTAGTCTGCTTAGGATAATGGCCTCCAGCTCTATCCATGTTGCTGGAAAGGACATGATTTGGTTCTTTCCTATGGCTGCATGGTATTTCTGAGTTCTCTGAAAAATCTCCAAACTGCTTTTTACAGTGGCTGAACTAATTTACATTCCCACCAGCAGTGTATAAGTATTGCCTTTTCTCCACAACCTCAACAACGTCTGTTGTTTTCGACTTTTTAGTAATGGACGTTCTGACTGGTGTAAGATGGTATCTCATTGTGATTTTGATTTGCATTTCTCTAATGATTAGCGATAATGAGCATTTTTTTCATATATTTGTTGTCCATGTGTATATCTGCTTTTGAGAAGTGTTCATTAGCTTTGCGCAGTGGCAGTATCGTAGCCAATGAGTTTATCCAAGGCGCGATTATTGCTAATTGAAAACTTTTACCAATACCCCACCGTGAGGACTTGCAATATAGTCGGCATTGGCAATTTTTGACAGTCTCTATGGAGACTGGAAAAAAAAAGAAAGAGAAGTGTTTGTTGATGTCCTTTTCCCATGTTTTAATGGGATTTTTTTTTTGTTTATTGAATTAAGTTCCTTACAGATTCTAGTTATTAGACCTTTGTCTGATACATTCTCCCATTTTGTAAATTGTCTATATACTCTGTTGATAGTTTCTTTTGCCATGCCAAAGCTCTTTCCTAGGTCCCACTTGACTTGTCAATTTTTATATTTGTTGCCATTGCTTTCTGGGACTTGGTCATAAATACTTTGTCAAGACAATGTCCAGAATGATACTTTCTAGGTTTTCTTCCAGGGTTTGTATTGTTTTAGGTCTTACATTTAAATCTTGAATCTATCTTGAGTTAACTTTTTTGTATGTGGTGAAAGAAAGAGGTCCAATTTCAACTTTCTGCATATGACTAAGCTGTTATCCCAGAACCATTTATTGAATAGGGAGCCGTTTCCTCATTGCTACTGTTCACTTTGTCAAAGATCAGGTGGTTGTAGGTATGTGGCTTCATTTTTGGGTTCTCTATCCTATTCCGTTAGTCTATGTGTCTGTTTTTTTACAGTAACATGCTGTTTTGGTTACTGTAGCCTTTGGTTTGAAGTCAGGTACTGTGATGTTCTTTGTTCTTTGCTACATCTTTGTTATTTTATTTTACTTTATTTTTTGAGATGGAGTCTTACTCTGTCACTGAGGCTGGAGTGTAGTGGCCTGATCTCAGCTCACTGCAACCTTTGCCTCCTAGGTTCAAGTAATTCTCCTGTCTTAGCCTCCCAAGTAGCTGGGACTACACGTGCACACCACAATGCCCAGCAAATTTTTGTATTTTCAGTAGAGACAGTATTTCACCATGTTGGCCAGGCTGGTCTCGAACTCCTGGCCTCAAGCGATCCACCCACTTTGGCCTACCAAAGTGCTGGGATTACAGGTGTGAGCCACAACATCCAGCCCAGTTTTGGTATTTTTGCTTAGGATTGCTTTGGTGATTCAGGCTCTTTTTGGTTTCATATGAATTTTAGAATGATTTTTTCTAATTCTGCGAAAAATAACTGATAGATTGACAGGAATAGGATTTAATGTATAAACTGCTTTGGGCAGTATGGCCATTTTAACAATATTGATTATTTCAATCTATGAGCATGGAATGCTTTTCCTTTATTTTATTGCAGCTCACTGCAACCTCTGCCTGCTGGGTTCAAGCAATTCTCCTGCCTCAGCCTCTGGTGTAGCTGGGATTACAGGCATGCACCACCACGGAATTTCACCATGTTGGCCAGGATGATCTCGATCTCTTGACCCTGTGATCTGCCCACCTCAGCCTCCCAAAGCGCTGGGATTATAGGTGTGAGCCGCCATACCCAACCTAATTTTTTCTTAAAAAAAAAAAAAAAAAAAAAAAAAACAACTCATTGGCCTTCTTCCTTTGTGACAGCCATCCCTGACAGGGCCTGAAGAGCTGGGACCAAGAAGGCAGTCAGAGCTGAGGAAGTGGCTATGGCTGAGGAGAGGATGGAGTCAGCTTCCAAGATTGAGGAAGCAGCAGTAAAGTTAGAAAGTTGATTACAGAAAGGAGTTATGAGCAAGTATATAAATAAGCTGGCAGAAGGCCAGAATGAATTTTATGCTTTTGATTGGAACTGGAGATATTAGTGTGAAGTCATGATACTTTAAGACATATACCTAGGCCGGGCACGGTGGTTCATGCCTGTAATCCAAGCACTTTGGAGGCCAAGGTGGGTGGATCACCTGAGGTCAGGAGTTCAAGACCAGCCTGACCAACATGGTGAAACCCTGTCTTTATAAATAAATAAATTAATTAAATTAAATTAAATTAATAATAATAAAAAACATATACCTAGCTAGGTAGATATAGAAATAGATGTACATGTTTGTACATTACATGTTTATATATATGTTGTATGTATCTTTGCATTTCCTACTTTAATCCAATGAGAAGGTGTAATGGAAATAAAATCCTCGTAGCTATGACCCCATTTAGCACCCAGATCTTGGTTTCTAAACACCAAGATCTGGGTGCTTGTCGCTAAAAGGAACAGAGCTCCTGGGAGAAATGGCTGCTTCCAGAACTGGACAGAAAATGCACAAGAGGAGCCTGCAACATTTCCACAGGTCAGAAAGTAAGGAAGAGCTTTAAAAATGATGAATATGTGAGGCTGAAGCACGAGGATCACTTGAGGCCAGGAATTTTAGACCAGCCTGGACAACATAGCAAGATCCCCCCCAACCCCCACCGCCATCTCTACAAAAAATAAAACATAAATATATTAGCTAGGTGTGGTGGCATGTACCTATAGTCCTAGCTACTTGGGAGGCTGAGGCAGGAGGATCTCTTGAGCCCAGGCGTTTGAGGCTGCAGTAAGCTATAATTGTATCGCTGCACTTTAGCCTCAGTGACAGAGCAAGACCTTGTCTCCAATAATAATAATAAAACAATAAAAATAATAAAGACGTATCAAAAGGGCACAGGAAGTAGCCTGAAGGGGCTCCCCCTGACCAAATCTGGGAAAATTTGAGCATCCAAAGAAATAAAGTAATAGACTATAACCTATTGAATATAATAGAAATCCATGAGTCCACACAGCTATAAATGAATGAATGAGTGATGAATAGGGAAAAGGGGAAAAGTCTTTATTGCATTAGAATGCAAGTAATAAATATCACTACTTGGCAACTGTCGTGATAATAATGGTTTCAGACACAGAGCACCAATGGATGCCGAAACAAGTAGGTGAAAGTTTATTGAGGAATGGGACATTTACACAGTGTCAAAGATTTTCCCCCACAAAATGCTTCATTACAAATGTAAAAATAATCATTTTTTTTTTTTAAGGTGGGGTTTCACCATGATGGCCAGGCCGGTCTTGAACTCCTGACCTTGGGTGATCCACCCACCTCGGCCTCCCAAAGTGCTAGGATTACAGGCGTGAGCCACCGCGCCCGGCAATAATAACTTTATAGTGGAAGAATCAGACAAACAACAAATCTGATATTAATCAAAATAACATCGATAGAAATGAGACAAAGTGTCCGGGCTCAGTGGCTCATGCCTGTAATCCAAGCACTTTGGAGGCCAAGGTGGGCGGATCACCTGAGGTCGGGAGTTCAAGACCAGCCTGACCAACATGGTGAAACCCTCATCTTTAAAAAAAAAGAAAGAAAGAAAAAAAAGAAATGAGACAAAGTAGCATCACATACCATCTGATATGTCATACTGAGAAGAATACAGCATAACTTCTATCAAATTCCTATTATAAAGGTAACCTGAATCTAATCATGAGGAAACATCAGAGAAACCCAAACTGAGGGGCATTCTACAAAATAATTGGCCTACTATCTTAAAAAAAAGTCTAGGTTGCAGAAAACAAGGAAAGACTGAGGAATTATTCCACACTGAAGTAGGTTAAAGAAATATGACAATTAAATGAACCCATGATTCTGGATTGGATCCTGGAAGAAAAGGAGAAAAAGACTTCCTATCAGGACATTATTAAGATAATTGTAGAAATTAAATGAGATATCTTAGATGAAAGGGTTATATCAGTATTAATTTCCTAGTTTAGATGGCTGTACTGTGGATTTGTAGGTGAACATGGGAACAATTAGGGAACCTTGTATATTCTTGCGTCTTCTCTGTAATTTGGAATGCACCTTAGAATGTACCTTGAAACAAAAAAACAAACCAAAAGAAAAGGCTCCAGTGGCTTACTGCTGCCTCTAGCTCGACAAGTACACTTCTTCACCTGGCCTTGCTGGCTCCTGCCTTCATCTGTCTTCACTCTTCTCTTGCTCTTTCCTCTCCAGCCACTGTTGTCTTCTTTGGCTTCTATGAGCATGCCAAATCGGCTTCCATCTCACAGCTTTGGCTTTGTGTCTGAATCCAGTATTATCACGACAGTTGCCAAGTAGTGCTATTTATTACTTGCATTCTAATGCAATAAAGACTTTTCCCCTTTTCCCTATTCATCATTCATTCATTCATTCATTTATATCTGTGTGAACTCATGGATTTCTATTATATCCATTCTTATTTCCACAAGAGATTCCTCCTGGTCTTCACAAGCTCCCATTCCTTCTCATCCAGCTGTTGGCTCAAATGGGTCACCTTAGGCTTTTTCATTTTTTTTCCACTGCATTGTGAGACTTACTTGTTTACCTGTTTGTGGCCTATCTTTCTTGAGTAAATCTAAGCAAGCTCACTGAGGGCAAAGACTTTGTCTCTTCAACCCAGCATCCCCAACAGCTAGAACAGTGCCTGATGCATAATAGTGCTTAATAAGAAATGCTGTCTAGATGGCTTCAGAAACATTTGTTGAACTAATAAAATATTAAGCTCCTAAAGCAGGCTTTTACGTTGCTTTTTGGAATTCTAGCCCTCTGACATGACCTGATTAACAGAAAACAACAGCAACCAAAAGAGAAAGAGGGAGAGAGAGAGAGGGAGAGAGAAAGACAGAGACAGAGAAGGAAATAGATGTTGGTGGCCAAATATGATTGGGAAATGCCCCACACCATAACCGTATCCTCTCTTTGGGATTCACAAAGCCTCTCAGAAACCCTCCTGTAATAAATCCTGTTTGCCTGAATTTAGCAAAGCATTTCTTAAATTTATTTGAACATGGAATCCTCTTTCCATTTGCTTTCAGAATATGAAATGTTAAATGCTATGCTAGGATCTTTCTAAAGTCCATGTTATGATAATAGAGGCAAAAAAACCTCTACAATTTATATATATGTAAAAAATTTTTTTTAATATATATATATATTTTTGAGACAGTCTCACTCTGTCACCCAGGCTGGAGTGCAGTGGCAAGATCTTGGCTCACTGCAACCTCTGCCTCCCAGGTTCAAGCAATGCTCATGCTTCAGCCTCCTGAGTACCTGGGATTACAGGTGTGTGCCTCCACACCCGGATAATTTCTGTATTTTCAGTAGAGACTGGGTTTTACCATGTTGGCCAGGCTGGTCTTGAACTCCTGACCTCAAGTGATCCACCTGCCTCAGCCTCCCACAGTGCTGGGATTACAGGTGTGAGCCATCATGCCTGGCCTTAAAAAACTGTAAACACATAAGAAGTTGTCTCTTTTGACTGGACAATGCAGCCATGGATGCCACATTGTGCTTACTGCAAAGTAGTGTTGCTGAGCAATAGGCTTGCTTCCTGATATACATAGAAGCCGGTACTATGGTACCAACTTTTAAAAAAACAAAAAGTGTTATGGCAAGTTTGACCAGCAAGGAGACAGGAAGCAATGCTCAGTCAAATCTGTCTCCCTGAGCTAGGTCTAGGGGCAGGTTTCCTAGGTAGAGTAACTATGAGAGAGACAGGAAAATGCAAGGAGGCATGATCTGATTGGATCATGTAACAAGATGGTACCGGGTCCTTGGTTTTTAAGTTCCTATTGCAACAAAATAGGTTACCCCTTGCTTCGTAATTTGGTCCCCATTTCTTTGTCCTGGTACCTACGTTCTGCAAGTGGTTGACTTTTTCATTCTGGCTGGCTCCAAGGCAAATTGGGCACATTCGGCTTATCTGGCCATGCTCAGGTTACATGACTTGCAACCTGGGGGTCCATTGCAATTGAGAAGCCACTCACTATTTTGTTACTGACAAAGTTGAACCAGATTGTACAGTGGGATGACCTCTGTATTGGCAATCAGATGTGTAATGTCGTTTCCCCCAGGGACGCTGTCTCTGGCTGCTACGGAGTAGGAGCCTGTGGATTCCAGCCCTGCCGTTGAATGCAGGAAAGAGCTGTGCAGGCAATGGGGGCTATTGTGTTTCTCTTAGATCCCAGAAATGAGAGCTCAGCTTAAATAACATAATTATAATGGACTGTTTTTTTTAAACCAATAATTAGTTTTTCTCCTACTAATTTATGTAAGATATGGTATTCCTAAACAATCATTAATGCATTGTTTTTATACTTTTGAATGACTTTTGAGAATGTGTAGATTGCAATTGTTACTAAGGGAGTTTGTTTTAAATCCATGCTATACCCATGTTTAGCCTGATTTGGTTTTACCAGCCCCTTGGTACTATCACAGCGCCTCCACCCTCCAAGCAGAAAATTGACTGTATTTTAAAACTGGGTGTAAAAGGAAGTCACATGGTTGCTTCTTCACGAGGAATTCCTCTGACCAAAATCTGCATTCTTTCCCTCTTCTTTCCACCTACACCTCCCTGCTACTCCTGTCTCTCATACACACAGTGGCAAGAACACAGAAAAAAAGGCTTTGGATTTTTACCAAAGGTCTGGAAATTCCAGAAAATGTCCCTAGCATCATACTATTTTTCCCCTCTGTTCATTAAGTCAAAAATTTAAAACCTGATCCATCTCCAAATTCTTCCTCTCCTCAAATGCATCTTTGTTCCCCCTTTAATTTCCTTATATGTTCTAGTGTGAGAAAGTTTTCTTTTCTTTTTTTCTATCAGAACCTATTCCAGACCTCAGAATTCACAAAAAGTTCAGATGAGGGAAGGTTGTATGGGACAAGGGTCTTCCTTGCCTATATATTTAACCACCACCGGGGTAAATGTGGGGTGGCCTTGATTTCCACATGGGTGTAAAGCATCCATGTGGAAAGTCAATCATGGCCCCAGGGATATGACCACATTGGCTGGAAGGCAGGTTCTGTCCTTCATGGCTACAGCTTCCCACAATGGAAAGTCCATATATTTAGACCCAGGATAACAAACCTTCAGAGCCTCTTTCTTCCCCATCTCCAGAGGCAGAAGAGAGGGCAGGAAGAGAACTGACATGGCTTCTAAATGGCCACACTGAACAGTATCCACTCTTGTGTTTCAGGTTAGAAAAAAAAACCCTAATGAGTGGTGAGAGAAGAAAGTGGTTAAAAAGAAAGAATGAGCCCGGAGCAGTGGCTCACGCCTGTAATCCTGGCGCTTTGGGAGGCTGAGGTGGGTGGATCACCTGAGATCGGGAGTTCAAGACTAGCCTGACAAAAATAGAGAAACCAATAGAGAAACCTGTCTCTACTAAATATGCAAAAATTAGCTGGGTGTGGTGGCGGATGCCTGTAATCCCAGCTACTTGGGAGGCTGAGGCAGGAGATTTGCTTAAAACCCAGGAGGGGGAGGTTGCAGTGAGCCGAGATCTCACCACTGCACTCCAGTCTAGACAACAAGAGTGAAACTCCGTCTCAAAAAAAAAAAAAACAAAGAAGGAAGGAAGAAAAAAATTAAATATCCTCATAGACATCTCAACCCAAATACAATATTTATAGGTAATACTTGTAGAAACTTTCTAAACCTGGGAATACACACATGCAAACACATGGACACATGTAATATATAATACAAATAAATATCAATTTATTTTATTGGGGTGAGTGGGTCCCGAGAAGAAATATGGAAGGATGATCAGTTATAGGTCTCCATTTTTCAAAAGTCAGCAAGCAGTCAAGAGATACCATAGAGACAACATTTCTGAATCTAAACAGTGAAAAAGGCTATAAGGGGGCCATTATTCTCACCTGGAAGTTTTCATCCTTACCTGTTTTTAAAAATTTAAAAATACCCCTGCAAAAGCATTTAACTTAAAACCTAACCTAATCAGGCCGGGCTCGGTGGCTCTCGCCTGTAATCTCAGCACTTTGGGACACCGAGGCCAGCAAATCATGAGGTCAGGAGTTCGAGACCAGCCTGGCCAACATGGTGAAACCCTGTCTCTACTAAAAATACAAAAAATTAGTTGGGCATAGTGGTGAGCACCTGTAATCCCAGCTACTTGGGAGGCTGAGGCAGGAGAATTGCTTGAACCCGGGAGGTGGAGGTTGCAGTGAGCCAAGATCATGCCACTGCACTCCAGCCTGGGTGATAGAGTGAGACTCTGTCTCAAAGGAAAAAAAAACCTGATCAGCCAGTATCTTCCTTATCAGACGGTTGTTAAAAACAATATACCTCTGATAGTAGTAATAGTTTATAGAGTAATAATGGGGAGGGCAGATACTAGGAAGAAGAACCTTGCCCCCTTCAGCATTTCCTTGAACCCACTCTAACCAAATCATTCATAATCAACTGCTCAGCCTGATAGGAAAACTAGTTCTGCTTATCCTCTTGCTGAAGAGCAGTGACTTATCTAGTTGAAGATCAGTGACTCATCTGTTGTTTTGGTAGTTATGATGAAAGTGTAAAAGGCATTTCAAATCAGCTAGAGTAAGAACATGATAACCCTGCTGGGTGGCTTCTCCCTTTATCTCTTCTATTACATAAATACTACCCCAGGCTAAAGGCTGAATATTTGTTAATCTGGTCATTTAACAATGAGTCTTTTAAAAAAGTTGTTGAATCATTTTTCCATAGGGATCCAAAAGGTCTAGTTAAACCTACCATAAATAGGAGGAAAAAACGAGAGGAGATGCTTTTGAACAGTCTGCACCCTCTAAGAAGCAAGGAATGGAAAGACTGTTCCCTGCTGTGGGGTTATGTGTTTTACAGATTTGCTAATAAGCACTGTAGTATGACACATAGCATACTCTCATATTATGTGCTAAGCAAATTTGTAAAATAAGAGAAAATGTTCTAACTCAATTTCCTCTTTTCAAGTCTCTCCTCTTGTCTCAAAGTCTGCTCTAGAAAAAGAGTATCTACCTAGGTTGAAAATGAGAACATCTCCAAATAGGAATCTAATACGGCCTTGATTTAGCTCAAGTCTTTACTATGTCACTTAGAAGCTCTGTCGACTTGGGCAAATTGCTTAACTTTTGTATGTCAGTTTCCTTCTTTGTGGTGGGAAGAAGAGACCTGTTGGAGATAAAAAAAAAAAAAAATAGTTCATACATTGTATATCAGTGTTCTCCTCACACAACAAATATTTACTTACTCTTACTATGGGCTGTCCACTTGGGATATAGTGGTAAACAAGACACAGAACACATCTTCAAGAAGCTTATAGTCTGATGAACGCTTTTATTTGAGGGCCTACTATGTATGAGCCATGCATTTGCTAAGGACTTTCACACATGTAGCATCAATTAATCCTCACAATAGGAGTGTTATCACTCAGGAGTTCTGGCCACTTACAACCTCCACTCTGGCCTGTGACTGAGTAGTTTATTTCCTTGAATAAATATTTATTGAGGGCATAGTATGTGCTGGGCACTGTGCTAGACACTGCAGATTTAGTGGGGAATCTTGTTGATGGATCAGCTGTATTCATTGGGCACTTCTCATGTGTGAGGTTCTGGTTTTCTCATTTAGTCTTCACACCATGGATGTGTGGTAGAAATTAGCCCCAGTTTACAGAAGAGGAAACTGAGATTCTGAGGGGTTAAACACAAAGGATACATAACAAGGATATTTTCAAGGTTATAGTGTGAACTGCTGTGATAAAGAGACTACAGAATTTAGTGGCTTCATTCATTAATGTTTATTTCTGTCTCTCTTAACAGGCCAGTGTGAGCATGCATTTCAGGTTATTGGAGCAGCTCTGCTCCATGATGTCAATCTGAAACCCAGATTTCCTTTCTCTTGCCACTGTCATCTCCTGCATGGCCAAAGCTAGGACACCATCATAGTCATGTTCCAGCATATGGGAAGGAGGAAAGACAATATTCAAGGCAAGTAACTTTGTTCAGAGTAGATGACCCCAAGTTGTGGAAATCTTTTCAAATTATATCCTGCTAACCTGAACTTAGCTGCATGGCCACATCTAGCTGCAAGGGAGGCTGGGAAATGTAGCCTATGGCTGGGTAGTCAGGTGCCCAGCTGAAACTTAGGATAGTCTGCTAATTAGTAAACATAAGGTGACAATGAACACTAAAACAATTAGTAGTATCTGGCATAACTGCATAACTAGTAAGTGATGAAGCAGGAATTTAAAATCAGATTTGATTGAATCTATTCCATGTCATCACCTCTTAGACACAGAGCTGAGAACTCTGGTTCTATTATCTGTCTGCCTGCAATGTAAAATAATACATAAGTAAAGTTTCATGAGCACAGTTTAGGAATAATCAGTTGGAATTGGGTGTCAACTTCCCAAAAATGTGGGGGTATTTAAAAAGTTTTTTTTTCTTACAGATGCCAATTTTTTTCTCCAGTTTTCTTAGAAACATCTTAAACTTCTAGGAGCCTAGCCTTGTGACTCATGTGAACTACTTGTGTAAAAGTTACATAAGATAGAGAAATACAGCCACTTCAAAAAAGAGAGAGACAGACAGATAGAAAGAAAGAAAGAAAGAAAGAAAGAAAGAAAGAAAGAAAGAAAAAGGAAGGAAAGAAGGGAGGAAGGGAGGGAGGAAGGGAGAAAACCAAACCTGCTATCTCCTTGACAAATCTGTAACAGGAGTTTTTTTGTTTGTTTGTTTGTTTGTTTTGAGATGGAGTTTTTCTCTGTCGCCAGGCTGGAGTGCAGTGGCACAACCTCGGCTCACTGCAACCTCCACCTCCTGGTTTCAAGTGATTTTCGTGCCTCAGCCTCCCAAGTGGCTGGGATTATAGGCATATGCCACCATGCCCAGCTAATTTTGGTATTTTTTAGTAGAGATGGGGTTTCACCACATTAGCCAGGATGGTCTCAATCTCTTGACCTCATGATTCGTCTGCGCTGGCCTCCCAAAGTGCTGGGATTACAGGTGTGAGTCACCACGCCTGGCATTTTTTTTTTTTTTTTTGAGATGGAGTCTCACTCTGTCGCCCAGGCTGGAATACAGTGGCGTGATCCCAGCTCACTGCAATCTCCACCTCCTGGGTTTAAGAGATTCTCTTGCCTCAGCCTCCTGAGTAGCTGGGATTACAGGTTCACATCACCACACCTGGCTAATTTTTGTATTTTTAGTAGAGACAGGGGGTTCACCATGTTGGTCAGGCTGGTCTTGAACTCCTGACCTCATGATCCACCTACCTCAGCCTCCCAAAGTGCTGGGATTACAGGCCTGAGCACCCACGCCCAGCCAACAGGAGATTTTTTTTTTATAAAGATGAGGTTTCACCATGATGGCCAGGCTGGTCTTGAACTCCTGACCTCAGGTGATCCACCCGCCTCGGCCTCCCAAAGTGCTAGGATTACAGGCATGAGCCACCATGCCCGGCCTAAAAGGAGATATTTTTAAAGTTTTATGGTGCAGCAAATCATAGATTTGCTTAAAGTTGGCTAATGCAGGAAGAGTTAGTCAGGAAAACAGTAACATCTCTTCTCTTTCCTGAAAGCTGTCTCACCACCCAACCCGTACCAACAGAGATCTTTGAAACTATATTTTAGGCTGAAAGAGGAATAAGTCGTGTTTTTTTTTTTTTTTTTTGAATAAAAAGAATGAAAGAGAGAAAGGAAGAGGAAGAGATTTTAGAAAAAGAGAGAAAAAGAGAAAGAAAGAAACAGCAAAAGAAAGAAAAAATGAAAGAGAAAGAAAGAGGAAGAGATTTTAG
>CAUYQU010010599.1:0-10201 GCA_963574635.1 Cheracebus regulus | reverse complement strand
CCAACTCATTTTCTTGTATTTTCAGTATAGATGGGGTTTTACCATGTTGGCCAGGCTGGTCTTGAACTCCTGACCTCACGTGATCCACCCGCCTTGGCCTCCCAAAGTGCTGGGATGGCAGGCGTGAGCTTTCATGGCCAGGAGGGGGGCATTTTTCAACATACCTAGTCTTTGAGTAAACAAGTGGCATGGGATAAAAGGGGGGATGTGTGAAGGGCTCTGGGGTTCTGGAGGATGGATCAGGTAGCAGCCTTCAGCAGAGATGAACAGACAGGGATGGCTTCAACATTCAGTGGGATATTCTCTCCAGGGAGCTAATGAAAGCACCCACCCCTCTTCAGACTTCCTTGGAAAACCCCATGAGAGATGAGACATTTTCCATCCTGTCCTTTGTAGATTTTGGAGGAGGTACCCATGAGCGGTCATGAGCTTAAGAATGGGCCAATAGAGAGGGGCTGCTCTCCCTCTACAATTATCCTGGCTCCCTCCTTCCTCACCTCCCAGGGAAGCTGAACCAGCTGTTTGTTCCTGGCTACATCCCACAAAGGAGCAGAGTCTTCCAGAATCTTCCTCTCCAGTCTTCCCTCCCCACTCTCACTTTTTATTTTATTTATTTAGAAAAAAAATTTTTTTTTGAGATGGAGTCTCGCTCTGTTGCCCAGGCTGGAGTGCAGTGGTGTGACCTTGGCTCACTGCAACCTCCGCCTCCCGGATTCAAGCGATTCTCCTGCCTCAGCCTCCCCAGTAGCTGGGAATACAGGCACCTGCCATTGTAGCTAATTTTTGTTTTTTTTTTTTAGTAGAGACAGGGTTTTACCATGTTGGCCAGGCTGGTCTTGAACTCCTGACTTAAGGAGATCCACCCGCCTTGGCCTCCCAAAGTGCTGGGACTACAGATGTGACCACCATGTCTGGCTATTTTTAAAAAATTTAATTGTTTTAGGGCTAAGGTCTTTCCCTGCTCCCTAGGCTGGAGTGCACTGGTGAGATCTTAGCTCACTGAAGCCTCAACCTCCCAGGCTCAAGTGATCCTCCCACCTCAGCCTCCCAAGTAGCTAGAACCACAGGTGCACGCCACAATGCCTAATTTTTTTTTAAGATGGAATCTTGCTCTGTCGCCCAGGCTGGAGTGCAGTGGTGCTATCTCAGCTCACTGCAACCTCTGCCTCCCGGGTTCAGGGGATTCTCCTGCCTCAGCCTCCAGAGTAGCTGGGATTACAGATGCCAGCCACCATGCCCGGCTAATTTTTATATTTTCAGTAGAGGTGTGGTTTCACCATGTTGGCAAGGCTGGTCTCCATCTCTTGACCTCATGATACATTTGCCTCGGCCTCCCAAAGTGCTGGAGTTTCAGGTGTGAGCCACTGTGTCCAGCCTGCCCTCTCCTTTTTCTCCCCAGGAAAGTTGCAGCAGCAACCCACCACCCCCCTACAAGATGGGCAGACACTAACGGGCAGGGTGTCCAGCCTGCTGTACACCAGTTAGGATGAGTACAGCTGGCAACATCCCAGCAAGCTGTGCATACCTCAGGCCTTGCCAGGCTTGTGCCCCAAAAGTGCCTCTCTGTTCTCCCAGAGCAGACCCTGAAGTCACATTCTGGTTCTGCCCTGAGTTTCTGTCTGTCCTCCTGGCCCGGAGCCTCACCCCCTGTGCCCCAGTACCCTGACAGATAAAGCCTCCTTGTGCAGACGTTCCAAGGAGCCCTTTCCCTGCAATACCACACAGATGCACCAAATAGTGAGCTATAGCTTGTGGAAGCAGCCGGCATGAAAAGCACGTTTGTTCTTTGAAAAGATGTGAGTGTATTTTACACTCAGACAGAGGTCGGCATTAATAGACTCACTTGCCTCCACAAATCACAGCACTGCACCCACAAACGCTTGCTTCCCAATGAACAAAAATAACTTCACAGAATTCCTGTGTGACAGTGCTCTCGTGACCACGTAGACTTGGATTTGGGATTTTTTTTTTTTTTTCTTTCAGATAGAGTCTCAATCTGTTGCCCAGGCTGGAGTGTAGTGGTGCGATCTCGGCTCACTACAACCCCCACCTCCTGGGTTCAAGCGATTCTCCTGCCTCAGCCTCCTGAGTAGCTGGGATTAGAGGCAGACGCCACCATGCCCGGCTAATTTTTATATTTTTAGTAGAGATGGTGTTTTGCCATGTTGGCCAGGCTGGTCTTGAACTCCTGACCTCAAGTGATCCACCCACCTCGGCCTCCCAAAGTGCTGGAATTACAGGTGTGAGCCGCTGAGCCTGGCCATATACTCGGATTTTTTATGCAATCCTGAAACACAAACTGAGTTTAAAATCATTATGTACACAGCACAAAATCATGGTTTATGAGTTATTTAAACAAGGCGTGGTGGCTCACACCTGAAATCCCAGCACTTTGGGAGACAGAGGAAAAAGCAGAGGCAGGAAGATTGCTTGAGACCAGGAGTTTGAGACCAGCTTGGGCAACACAGCAAGGCCCTGTCTCTATAAACAATAAAATTTAAAATTAGCCAGGCATGGTGGCAGGTGCCTGTTGTTCCAGCTGCTTGGGAGGCTGATGTAGGAGGATCACTTGAGCCGTGAGGTCGGGGCTACAATGAGCTATGATTGCAGTCTGGGTGACAGAGAAAGACCTTGTCTCAAACAAACAAAAAGAGTTACTTAGGCCGGATGCAGGGGCTCACACCTGTAATCCCAGCACTTTGGGAGGCCTAGGCGGGAGGATTACTTGAGGTCAGGAGTTCAAGAACACCCTGGCCAACATGGTGAAACCCCCATCTCTACCAAACATACAAAAATTAGCCCGGCATGGTGGCCCATGCCTGTATTCCCAGCTGTATGGGAGGCAGAGGCAGGAGGATCCCTTGAACCTGGGGAGCCAGAGGTTGCAGTGAGCCAAGATCTCACCATTGCACTCTAGCCTGGGTAACAGAGCCAGCCTCTGTCTCAAAAAACTGAAAATAAAAAGTTATTTATTGAGTCTAGCTCCATCTCTACAGCTCAGAAGTAGGAGAACCTGGCTCACCAAAGACTTTGAAATTACTCTCTAACAGGATGCAAAACGAGGTGAAACCCTATTTTGATTAAAAATAAATAAAAACGGGTAAGACATAAAGCAAAGAGGTGCATGTGTGTGAGATGGATGAAGATGCAGCGTCTTTATGGATCCTGTTAAAAGCAGGAATGGGAAATATGCATTGGGAAAAGTCACTTAAATAACTAAAGTCTCACCTCCCTGGACATGGACAATTTTCGCAATTTTCAAAGCAGTTCACGCTCATCCCATGACACCAACGTTTAAAGGTATCAAACCCCTCTGATCTGTCTTGACTGTTTGATAAAGAAAACTCTCGTAAAAGGAGCTTTTATATATGTATATATATATACTTTTTTTTCTCTCTCTCTTAATAGAGACGGAGTTTCTCCATGTTGGTCAGGCTGGTCTCTAACTTCTGACCTCAGGTGACTGCCCACCTCGGACTCCCAAAGTGCTGGGATGACAGGCGTGAGCCACCGCGACTGGCCTCGAAATGTGCTTTGTATTGAAAATTGTCTTCCCCTCGCGCACTCTCGCTGTAAGCACACTCGCTCCCGTACTCCGGGGCGCGCACCCCGCAACCCTCCCGTCCTCGGTGCCTCCCACTGCGCAGGCGCACTCCCATCCCCCAGCTCCGCCCGGACACACACCTCCCAGCCTCCGGCTAGCGCCCCGCGGGTAGGCACTGCGCATGCTCTCCGGACCGGCCTCCCGAACTCCCCGTCTCCACCGGAACGCAAGGCGCATGCTCCATGCGCAGGGCCCCTCCTACCCCGTGGCAGGCAGGCACGGCGCAGGCTCACATCTCCTCAGCTCTAAGGCCGCTTCGCCGTCATAGGCCGTGCCTCTAAAAATCCTAACCGCCAAAAGATTTCTGGCTGGATGGTCGCCACAGCCTGTCTTCCGTTCTCACTGCAGCCGCTTGGCCCCCACCAAAGCCTCCTGCAAAGGCTCTGGGGGCCACGGGTGGCCAGCGGTGACGCCGCCTCGTGATGACGTCGTCGCCGTGACGCGACGCAGTGACGTGCGCGGGCGCCCATGTTTGGGAGCGCGTCCGCCGCGCCCGTTTTGAAGCTGCCTTGAGCAGCGCGGGTGGGATCGTGCTCCCTTCCAGGGTCCCCGCGCCCTCGGAGTCCGCGCAGTTCCCGGGCTCTGTTCCCCGCGCTGGGCCCCGCATCGCCGAGGTCCGTCCGGGCGGGACCAAAGCCTCCGGGGTGGGGCGGGCGTCTGGGACCGCCCCAGGCCCACCCCGCGCCATGCCGCCCGGCAAGGTCCTGCAGCCGGTGCTGAAGATGAAGGTGGACGAGCTGTTCCTGTGCTGGCTCAGCGAGGCCAGCACGCAGCGAATGCTGCAGGACTGTCTCCGCGGGATCAAGGCGTCCGGGCGGGACCAGCCGGCTGCCCGCAGCCCCGCCCGCTGCCCCCAGGCCCTGGCCCTGCGCTGCCCCTGGGCGCCGCCTGCAGCCCCAGCAACGCCCCCCACGCTTGAGGCACCGGTAGATCCGCAGGCACGAGGGTAGTAAGTTACTCTTTCTTCTGCTAACACCTGTGCAGGTGGCTCTGGTCGCAGAGTGGACGTGTGGCTGCGTGGTGGAGGGTGGCAGGAGAGCGTCAGACCTCAAAACGGTTTCATAGTTAGTCTCTCCCACCCACACCCACACACGCAATGTCCCACGTAGTGAACATTCCGTCATTGAGTCACACAATTTATAAATGTGGGAAGGAGAGCTTGCTTGCTTTACTTTGTTTTATTTTTGTGAGACGGAGTCTCACTCTGTCGCCCAGGCTGGAATGTAGTGGTGCAATCGGCTCACTGCAACCTCCGCCTCCCAGGTTCGAGCGATTATCCTGCCTCGGGCTCCCGAGTAGCTGGCATTACAGGCTCGTGCCACCATTCCCGGTTAATTGCTTTATTTTTGTCAGAGACAGGATTTCATCATGTTAGTCAGGCTGGTCTCGAACTGCTCCCCTCAAGTGATCCGCCCACCTCGGCCTCCCAAAATGCTGGGATTACGGACATGAGCGGCTGTGCCTGGTCCCTTTTTAATTTTATTTATTTATTTTTTTGGAGACAGGGTTTTGCTCTGTCTCCCAGGCTGGAGTGCAGTGGCCCAACCACAGCTCGACTTCCTGCCTCAGCCTCCCCAGTAGCTGGGATTATAAGCGTGCACCATCACGCCAGGCTTTTTTTTTTTTTTTTTTTTTTTTTTTCTTTCAGAGATGAGGTCTTGCCATGTTACCCAGACAGCTCTGGAACTCCTGGGCCCAAGCAGTCCTCCCTCCTTGGCTTCCCAGAATACCACTTTATTTCTTTTTTTTTTTTTTCTTTTGAGATGGACTTTTGCTCTGTCTCCAGGCTGCAGTGCAGTGGCGTGATCTCTGTTTACTGCAACTTCTGTCTCCGAGGTTCAAGTGACTCCCCTGCCTCAACCTCCTGAGTGGCTGGGACTATAGGCTCGTGCCACCACGCCTGCCTAATTTTTTCTATTTTAGTAAACACGGGGGTCTCACCATGTTGGTCACAATGGTCTCGATCTGCTGACCTCATGATCTGCCTGCCTCGACCTCCCAAAGTGCTGGGATTATAGGTGTGAGCCTCTGTGCCTAGCCTATACTACCGTATTTCTTAGAAGAAATGCCACGTATTTCTTAGAAGGTGATTATTCACTGCAGGTGAGAAGCGCGGCCTCTGGCTAAGGCACCTGTAATCTCAGCTACCCAGGAGGCTGAGGCAGGAGAATCACTGGAACCTGGGAGGCGGAAGCTGCACTCCAGCCTGGGTGACAGAGCGAGACTCCATCTTGGAAAAAAAAAAAAAAACCAGCAAAAACTAAAAGCAAGCATTTGTAGGGATAAAAAGGTGAGATAGGAATTTATGCTGAGTGGGTTGGCCAACTGTACATATTCAGCAAGTTATAGGAAAAGCTATGGATATTCACCAAGGGAGTCTTGACCTGTAGTTATTGAACAAACATCATGTTACCTACACCCATGTTCACCTTGGACTGGAGACTTAACAATTAAATACATTATAGTTTTGCCAGAACCAGTCCATGGTGGTTGGTTATCAGGAGAAAATGATTGGAATAAGTTTTTTTTTTCTGACACAGTCTCGCTCTGTTGCCCAGGCCGGAGTGCCTTAGCATAGTCTTGGCTCACTGCAACCTCTGCCTCCTGGGTTCAAGCAATTCTCATGCCTCAGCTTCCTGAGTAGCTGGGATTACAGGCGTATACCAACTTGCCTGGTTAATTTTTGTATTTTTAGAAGAGACAGGGTTTCAACACATTGGCCAGGCTGGTCTCAAACTCCTGACCTCAGGTGATCCACCCACCTCAGCCTTCCAAACTGCTGGGGTTACAGGCGTGAGCAACCATGCCTGTCGGTCTTTTCTAGTTAAAGCTGTGGTTATGACTGGTGAAACAGACGGGTCTGTTAGGGTTTGGCAGGGAACTGCAGGTGTTTTAATATTTTCTGTCTTGGATAAGCTTGGTGGCTCATTCCTGTAATCCCAACACTTTGGGAGGCTTAGGTGGGCTGGTCACTTGAGTCCAGGATTCAAGACCAGCCTAGGCAACATGGCAAAACCCCTTCTCTACTAAAAATACACAAATTAGCCAGGGGTGGTGGTGTGCCTGTGGTCTCAGCTACTCAGGAGGCTGAGGCAGGAGATATGCTTGAAGCCAGGTGGTAGAGATTGCCCCACTGAACTCCAGCCTGGGTGACAGAGAAAGACCCTGTCTCAAAAAAAAAAAAAAAAAAAAAAAAAAAGCTGAGCGCAGTGGCTTATGCCTGTAATCCCAACACCAACACTTTGGGAGACTGAGATGGTGGATCATGAGTTTAAGAGATCGAGACCAGCTTGACCAACGTGGAGAAAACCCGTCTCTAGTAAAAATAAAAAAATTAGCCAGGTGTGGTGGTGAGTGCCTGTAGTCCCAGCTACTCTGGAGGCTGAGGCAGGAGAATCGCTTGAACCCAGGAGGCAGAGGTTGCAGTGAGCTGAGATCACGCCACTGAACTCCAGCCTGGCGACAGAGAGAGACTCCTTCTCAAAATATATATATTATATATATTATATATATTATATATATATAAATATATATATTATATAAATAGAGAGAGAGAGAGAGTGCCTGTGTGAGCTTGAGGCCAAGATAAGCAATAGAGAAAAAGGAAAACATCCTTTAGGTTATTCACTTCTCGAAACGCAGAGACAGTTTTCTGCAGCAAGGTCTCTGCAAAGAAACCTTTATCTCTAGCAAAGAACCTGGAGGGACGTTTAGCTGCTGGAGAAGAAGACACACTTTGGCAGTTAGAATGCAGTGAATTCTTTCAGTGTAGGCAGGCTGTGACTTAACCCTCACCCGGCACAGCCCTGCGTCTTGTTTGTAATTTGGTGTCTTGTCATCACAGAGTCTGTTCTGTCTTATGATGTCGCTGTTAAGCCTTCTGCAGATCAGTTGTGTCTAAACCACCAAAGCAGAAAGGAGTATCCTGAAGTGTGTTCAAATTCCCATCTAGTCAAGTCTGGGAACTCAGTTTTTAAGGTTTCTCTTTGGTCCAGGCATGGTGGCTCACGCCTGTTATCCCAGCACTTTGGGAGGCCGAGGCGGGCGAACCACTTGAGATTATGAGTTTGAGACCAGCCTGGCCATCATGGTGAAACCCCATCTCTACTAAAAATACAAAAATTAGCCAGGCATGATGACGGGCTCCTGTAATCCCAGCTACTCAGGAGACTGAGGCAGGAGAACTGTTTGAACCCAGGAGGCGGAGGCTGCAGTGAGCTGAGATCACGCCACTGCACTCCAGCCTGCGCAACAGAGCAAGATTCTGTCTCAAAAAAAAAAACCAAAAAGATTTCTCTTGGCCAAGAATCAAGAATAGGGGGTTTGTTTGCTCAGTTTGGGGGCTTCGGATTTTACTTTTAATTTACACAGTTATAGTCCCAAGCTGGTCTCAGAGTTTCTTTCCAGTTCTGTAGGTTGGTTTTTGTCACCCGTTTCTGGGCAGTGTCTTCTGCTTGGCTGGGAGTTTTATTCCTGGTTTATCTGGTAATAAATCTCCAATAATTAGATCTGGCAGCAGTGTATTTTCAAAAATGCTTTCTGTTGTTTTATACTATGCAGTTTAAAGTGATCAAACATTGCTTTCATGTTATAGAAACATGTATGAGGCCGGGCGTGGTGGCTCATGCCTGTAATCCCAGCTCTTTGGGAGGCCGAGGTGGATGGATCATGAAATCAAGAGATCAAGACCATCCTGGCCAACATGGTGAAACCCCATCTCTACTAAAAACACAAAAATTAGCTGGGCGTGGTCGCGGGCACCTGTGGTCCCAGCTGCTCGAGATGCTGAGGCAGGAGAGTGGCTTGGACCCGGGAGGCGGAGGTGGCAGTGAGCTGAGGTCGTGCCACTGCACTCCAGGCTGCGCATCTTGTGTCCTGAGGGTAAGACGTAATCCTGAGATGTTAAGAATGTTCCTTTGGAACTCATTTATAACATTTGAAGTTCCTCAGCTGCACAGCAGCCTTTCATCCCTCAGCAGCACTCAGCGTGTCATGAAGTGATATCCATGTAGTCTCATCGTTTTCCAGCCACACTCGCCCAGCGTCTACTTGCTGAGTGAGAGGCTGGGGGCAGTCGGAGGTGGGCTCTTTGGGTGGTCATCTCACGTAGTCTGATGGCTCTAGAACGTTTTCTAAAATTTAATGTCAATGAGAATGTGAACTGAGCTGAAGGGAGACTGTCTGCCTCAGGCGCTCCAGGTAGTCATACAGAGTGGGACTCGGGGCCCAGGACACACCCTTGAGCTCCGTGCACTTTCCTGGCAAGCTGCAAAACTGTAGCACCTCAGGAAGTCTTGCCTGAATCCCTCATTTACAGAGGAAATTGTATATGAGAGGAGAGCCAGGACTCAGCAGGCGTGAACTCGGCACAGTGGCTTCCCCTCTATGGCATTCTTTCTCACTGGGGTAGCTAAGGAGCTGCCATTTTATCATTAGATGTGCTGAATGATAGAAAGGCAGACACTAACGTAGATGCTTGAATCTTGTGACCCTGTACGAATTCTCCTAGGCCTGGGAATGTTGACGGAAGGTCAGGTTTGTGCAAACAAGGCAACCTTAGGTGCATGTGAAAAGATTATATATTCTGTAAACCAGGCTGTCAGAATTAGGTTTCAAAGCTGTTCAACCCAGGGAGAGGTACTTTCTCTCCTTGGAGAAAGTTTTAAGGAGGAAGTGGGAAATTGGACTTGGGAAATCCACTGAATTTATTGGGTATGCGGCCGGGACCAAGGGAGGCCATTCTGGGAGGGATGATGGGCAGAGTATGAAGATGAGGCTGGGCGCAGTGGCTCATGCCTGTCATCCCAGCATTTCGGGAGGCTGAGGCGGGTGGATCACTTGAGGTTAGGAGTTCGAGACCATCCTGGCCAACATGGCAAAAACCCATCTCTACTAAAAATAGAAGAATTAGCTGGATGTGGTGGTGAGCGCCTGTAGTCCCAGCTACTCAGGAGGCTGAGGCAGGAGGATCACTTGAACCTGGGAGGAGGAGGTTGCAGTGAGCCGAAATTTTGCCACTGCCACTCCAGCCTGGACGACAGAGTCAGACTCTGTCTCAAAAATAAGTAAATAAAGTGAAATGTTGAGGTCATTTTTAGCAACTAGAGTGGTCTGATGGGAGAAGCAGAAGGAAGGATTCATGTGGACCAGGGTGTGACAGCTGGGCAGGTGGGCAGGGTGCGTGGACCAGGGCATGATGACTGTACAGGTGGGGAGGGTGCGTGGACCGGGGCATGACAGCTGGGCAGGTGGGGAGGGTGCGTGGACCAGCGCATGACGGCTGCGCAGGTGGGTAGGGTGCATGGTCCGGGGCGTGATGGCTGGGCAGATGGGGAGGGTGCGTGGAACAGGGCATGATGGCTGCACAGGTGGGGAGAGTGTATGGGCCAGGGTGTGATGGCTGGGCACATGGGCAGGGTGCATGGAACAGGGCATGATGGCTGTGCAGGTGGGCAGGGTGCAGGATTCTGCAGTTAGGACATCCCAGGAGTTTCCAGAAAGCAGTGATTCATCTTGTCTGGGCCCTAAAGTTGCCTTAAACACTCCTCACATGTTTGGAGCGTGTGGCTTACTTCAGGTGAGTCTCAAGACATGAGG